>JACCGJ010000952.1:0-16830 GCA_013407085.1 Atriophallophorus winterbourni
TTGCTCACATCCCCATCCCTTACACACACTTTGGTCATCAATAAGCGCTGTGAGTGCTTGACCACGAATCACCATTTTATTCTGTGTTTGAACATCGTGGTTCGTTTTATGAACCCTATGCAACAAAGGCAATCAAGTATAACCTTATTTACCATTTATCCACTTTCAAGGCTCACTGAACCTGATATTACTATCTCCACCTGATGACGGCAAACAGCCAGAAACCGGTAGTGGAGTGTAATTCCGGGGGATGTGAGCAACACATCTCCTTGGTCATCAATAAGCGCCTTGAGTGCTTTGACTGAGAGACTCATGGGGCAGTTTTGAGCAACCTGGTAAGAAGTTCCTGGTCCTCCTCCGAAGAAGCGCTGGGTGCCCTGTATAAACAGCCTAACGCAAAAGAGAGCTTACCGTCAGTGACGATTGTCGAGACCAGCTGGATGCCAAAGGTGGCCACTTTTGATGCCAGAGTCTTGGTATTTAATACCATGCTGTAGTAGTATTTTAGCTCCTCCGCGTCTACCATCTGGTCTATCCGATCTGATGGCTGTATATTTCGAAAGAACATCAACTGGAATAATGTCTGTATCTTTAAACCAGGTCTCTGATACACCTAGGATCCTAGATTTACTTTTGGAGGCTTTCTTCATTAATTCAAGCCATTAACTACGCACGCTGTAAGAATTCGTGTATAGTATGCTCACAACGTTTTGATGTACCCCGCCTAATTTCGGAGAACCATCAAGCGCAAAACCCGAGGTATTACCAAGTTTTTAGTATGTCCAAATTAGTGCTGTGTGGAGAATCTACGTCGCTGAAAAGGTTGTGGCGTAGAGGTTCTTAATGCAGCAGCGTTGAACACATACGAAGGCTTTCGTTTGCTGCATTACGAATTAGCCAAGATTCATCCCGTATATTTTCTACCAGCACTTGAGCATTCTAGATCGAAATATCCTCTGTTGTGGTTTTATTCAATCGGCGTTTATCTGGGTTACACTTCGGTTTTGGTAAGTTTCTACTCGAATGCTAAAACGAAAAATAATTTGCTAAAACTGGGCGGCTATATGGCACCAATCAATACAAACCATTTGTATTGGTATGTATTTGGTCGCTTTTGAAAAGAAACAGGTCTCTGTCCCTCTGGTTTCTGAATTCAACCAAGATTGCCCTAGCTTGTACAGACCGATTCTATGCCCCTGAACTATCTGGAGTTTAGGCTTAAGGTCTGCTAGACGCAATAAATTTTGCACGCATTGGCGATTTAAACTGCGTCGTGATTTAGCCTCCTGTATAAAAGGCTCTTGCTCGTTTTGAATCAGAATATTTCTGGTCCTAGTTTTCAAACTTTTCTCAGAAAAAGCGACTTTTTCCAACGCTCGCAATTCGCTGCGGATTGAAGCTATTTGCGAGTTGATTGTCGCTAAATTGCCGAGACGCGGCTCGGTTGTCTTACTTGTTGGTGAGCGCGCTACCTCATGAGCTGGCTGGCTCTTATTTCTACGCTGACTAACAGCATTTTTGCTAGTTTTTCTCCGATTTCCTTCCGTTTTTTCGTACATCCGCCGACTTATACAAGATTGATTTGGTCGAAGCCGCAACTTGCGCGTGAGATCTTTTGGTTGGTTCCTGCAGTGTTGCGAGCAACTGAGAAACTTGCTTACCATAAGTCTCGCTTGCAACTTCTTTGCATTCCACGCAGACCCATTCGAACCTTTGGCTACATGGTTACCCAGCCAGCCTTTAAGCATGGGAATGTAATGTGAGCCATGATGTAGATATATGAAATATATATTTTTATATTTTATTAATGCACGTAATATAGATTGCGATTTCACAGAATCGGCAAAAATTCCTAATATTTAATCAGAACGTAGCAAATACAAAGCAAGTTGGACGTACAGTGCAAAATTGTTCAGTTCAGTTTGCACACAACAGTATGTGGCTAACAAGCCCATTAAGCGTACAGATTTCTTTCGGTGGTATTCCACAAAAGAGCGTCCACCACTTCAAACACGGTTTTCACAAATATCTTCTGGCATGAGATTAATCTGGATTTCAACATAACAACTATCCTCACCACTAGGTGAGGAGAGACATTAGTGCTTTCCAAATACAACATGAGTGTCATACCAACTACTACGGATAACAATCAGGAAAAAAAGAAGTCCACACAGAGTAGAGTCTATTCTTGTAACCCCATACCGAAGTAGAACTAAAAACTTCTTTATAAGGACTATTTCAGTAATTTACTACCCTTTCACTAAAGAAGAATTTACGAACATCGGACCTGGAATGTCGCTTGGCCAGGTTTAATGGGTGGCCTCAAGTGCCCACACTTGGCGCCAGAGCATACATTTTACTTGGATGAGTAGTACTGAAACCTGTCATGATCAGATCCCTACGTAGCAGCCTTCTTTTCAGTGAGAAGAAATGTAGACTCGGCAATCGTTCCTCATACGACCTACGTGATTGCCCTACAGTCATACGAGTAGCTGGGCGTTGAACAGCTTCAAGCTAAGCACTATCTTTTTTAAATTAATAATGACCATATTTAAACGCAATACTCGAGATGTTGTCGCACCACCGCTATGTATAATGGTATGAAAGCCTCCTGGGACCTGCAGGATAAAACTGATTAAAGGCGAAAATGCACGCTCCTAGAGCGTTGTGCAACAGCTGCGCATTGATCAGACCATTTAAAGTCTTCTGAAACCTCTATACCTAAGTCACGAAATGACTTTAGACAAGAGATAGATTTTAGTGAAGTTAAATGGTAGATTCCATGTAGCAGACTATTTGATGACTTTTTCTATATGCTCAAGAAGATCCTGTCCATCCAGTGATCCGATAAACTTGACAAAACTATAGCAGGGACACTTATGCGACACTGCCGAATTATCGATCAAAATGAGAAAAATAGCGGTCCGGGTATGGAACCCTGTTGGACTCCACTACCAACTTTTACTTTCGATGAATACATACTGCCTATCCTGACACGGAAGAATCAACCGCTTAACAAGCCTATTATCCATTTCTCCAAAAACATCGATACCCATATAACCAAGTTTAGTTGCAAGCAATCTGTGGTTTACCGAATCCAAGGCCTTGCAAAAGTCCAAGTAAAAAACTTCAACTTGTTGTCCTTTATCTAGCCTCAGGGTGACCTCGTTAAGAAAACACAAGAGGATTGTTAGGCACAACTTCCCTTTAAGAAAGCCGTGTTGAGCAGATTTCAGCAACGAGCATTCAACTAGATGGCGACAGATCCTATCCCGAATAAGTTTCTCCAGGATTTTACGTTGGATGCTAGTAAGACTTACAGGTCTGTACTTACAAACTGAGGATCAACTGCCACCTTTATGTATTGGAATCACAGCCAGCTTTCAAATACTCGAAATATATCCTTGTTGCAAGGAAGCATTAAAAAGATGACCCACAAGTTCTGCTATTATTGCCTCCAGGTTCTTTATAAATTGAGGGTAAATGTCGTCTGGGCCAGCAGATTTATGGGGGTTAGTTGCTGCAAGATCATGTTTAAGCTTATCATTGGGGAAGGATAACACCTCGAGTGGAGTAACGATATCAGGCCTTTTGATGATTGACATGTTAGGTGGATCTATTTGGCGATCAAGCCTCTGAACAGACCGGAAATGTTTAAGAAACGCTGAAAACTTTTCTGAATATAAGACAATTTGGATTTGTTTTCTGCTGAGGATTGCCAATCCAATCGCGCGTTTTGCCTTTGGATTGCGCATAATTATAGTAACGCTTTGGGCACTGCTTTATATTGCGTGCCAACCGTGATTGAAAGTCGAGTTTTGCCTTGCGTTGGATTCCCACAGCCTTATTTATGACCATTGTATACCTTGTTCAGGACCGTTGTGTTTGAGAAGCTTTGTAAGTTCTCCAGGCACGATCCGGCATTTTAATTACCCGTTGCATCGCAGGTGTTCATCACTCGGGATTGTTGCGTTGCTTGACGTGCACCAACGGAGAAAACCTATCTTGCAAGGTAGACAGACATTGGTGTATAAGCTGCCAGTTTGTTGCTATATCATCACCTACATATTGAGACAAGATCTTTTTAGCTTCCGCTGAGACAACTTCAGACTCTACACGATTAAATTTGCGGCTCAGTTCAGGTGGAGATTTGTCATACCTGAGTACTAGTTGGAAGCTGATCACAACGTAATCACTTTTTCCTGGTGAAGTGAGATAATCTACCAGGCGCACCATTTCTTCGCTTGATGGAAGGTAAGCAGCCCTGACGGAACCTTGTGAACTCATTTACATGTTGACTCATGGCATGCATGTGGGTCCATTCGATATAGTCCTTAGACATCTTATCAGACGAAAGCACTGGTTCAGCGAAAATATATGTGGTAGGTTAAAATAGCCAACTATAATAATCAGGGACCCAAGCGTGTGCAGCAAACTGAGATTGTGAAGCAAATTTTGCAAGTTCTGAGGTCCTGCTTGGGGGCTCATATAAGCACATGTTATTACCATTGATTGCTTGTAAGATTGAATGTTACATGAGCTAAGTTGGACGTTGTGCGTGCTAAGCCTAACGCTCGATTCTGAAGTTCCAAGACCGAGCCTGAGATAGACTGCAACACCACCCCTGTTGAGTTCACCTGGTCCATCACATCTGACCGCATAATAACTGCTACTAATTGTGAGAGGAATATTATCAGTTGCAGATAATCAGGTTCCGATCCGTGCTATTACATGCAGTCGTACCTCATGCGCTAGGATGGAGAGTTCAGTCTACTTATTTCGGATACTACATGGATTTCATTGTGGCGACGGTGACACGCGATGTATTCTTACTAGTCCTGCTTGATCCTAGGCCGTAATACCCGGTGTGCTGCTTAACAGGGTAAAATCGCCTTGCGCGATCTATAGGTCGCTAATCACGAGCTGTGGAATTTCAGTGTCAATACGATGACTAACGTTTTCATCCTCCGAACCGTCCGTGATTTCTATACTGGACAATCTGCCATCCTTTTCTGAAGAACAGCGCATTCTGTTATAATATACATCATAACGTGAATTCTTTAAACATTCGGATTCCATCTTGTCGTCGGGCACAACAACATGTTTCCCTTTGTTTGTTTCATTAAAGACAACGTAACTTGCAAAAAACTGGTCACGTTCCGAGAAATTTAACTAAAAGTGGTCTTGGAGTGTGGTTTGACTCACAACAGTTAAGATTTCACAAGACACTATGTGGCTAACGAGCCAATGGAGCAAACAAAATATCTTTCAGTGGAAAGCTGCAGAGAAGCACCGACAACTGCCAAAAAGGTTTTTTCTTTTTGTCTGTTTAAAATCTTCGACGATCACGACGCAAGGAGATTATCCGGATTGTATTTAGGGAGCACGGCGTTATATCCGATGCTGTAAAAATAGAAAAAGCAGTTTCTCTTCAGCAGCACGGTGAGAGGTCATCTGAAATTAGACAGTGTATAAAACGCTAAAAGGTGAACTACCTAAGCTTTTATAGCAATTAGGCAGAGTATTTAGGGAAAAATTTACCACTCAAAACTCGAGAAAAATCTGCAGGATATATTCAAGAAGATTCAAGAATTTATGGTATAAAAAAGCTCGTGGCTGTACAACACCACAGGATATTCGTATAAGGACAATAAATATATATACAAAATAAATTAAGTCATTAGGAAGATCGTCAGTTTTGTAGTTACAAAAATTTTATGTATTGTCGCTGTATGATGAAAAACATTATTCGTTTGGAAACAGATCATGTTATATGAACGGGATTTAGAGTGGAATTACTACACATAAATATATCCAATTTTTTCATGAAAATCCTTTCACTAGATGATTGGACAACATCTAACGGTAGTGAGTTCCTTAAGAAACAAACGCGCACCGAATAAAAGAACCGACGGCAGTTCCGGTGGGAATGTGGAATATCAAATGCCAATGGGTGAGTACGTGTGACATAGCTTAACGGGGGCGAAATAGATGCCTCAGAGGGTGCGCCTTTGAGTTCATTATTTTGTACGTGAGGATTAGATCAAATCTAACCCGTCTGCGAAGCAGTGTATCCAAATTAAGATGTTCAAGTCGATTCTCATATGGTAGTTTGCGGAGGCAGCCAACAATTTTGGTTGCTCTGTGATAAATCCTCTCGAGCAGCTTGATGTCATTTTGTAGCCACGGTGACCAAGCTTGCACTGAGTAATATATCACCGGGTTAATATACCTATTTATGAGCATGGGAAATGATTCACGCGAAAAATGTCCGAAAATCCGCCGAAGCATACCTAGTATGCGGCTAGCTCGGTTGTACACTGCTTCGCATTGCATGCTATTGTTTAGACTTCCACTAATCCATACGCCGAGGTCTTTTTCTTTGGTTGTCCATTCAAGTTGGTTCGATCCAAGGTTGTATGAGAATGGGAAATCTTTGCCTATTTGCAACATTTTACACTTTCGGAAGCTGAATGGAAGTTTGTTTCGCTCCGACCAGCTGTTCAATACATCCAAATCGCTTTGTAAGCGCAAACAGTCCACGATTGACGTGATTCGCATCCAAACTTTAACATCATCCGCAAAGAGAACCATTTTGGCTGTGACAAGTTTCGGAAGGTCGTTGATGTAGACCAAAAAGAGAAGCGGACCAAGTACCGAACCTTGTGGGACACCGCTAGTGGCTTCGATTTCCCCAGACATCACACCATCGATACGTACAGTTGCCTTGCGATCAAGAAGGTAACTTCTCAGCCAGCTAAGAAGGCACCCATTAATACCAACATCGTGCAGCTTGCTCAGGAGTATAGAATGGTCCACGCGATCAAACGCCTTTGATATGTCCAAGTAACACGCATGCACGCAACCACCATTATCCACTGCCTGCGTCCAGTCATCCAGTGTCTCCAGTAGGTTAGTCAAGCAAGAACGAGACTTTCTAAATCCATGTTGCTCTCTGGACAACAAGTTTTGGGCTTCGAGATGACTCACAATTCTTTCGCACACAATTCGCTCCATAACTTTTGAGATCACTGGAAGGAGTGTAACAGGGCGGTGATTTACTGGGTCAAAACGAGTTCCACCTTTGTAGATGGGTGTTATGATTCCTCTCTTCCAGTCATTAGGTACAACACCCTCCCTCAGGGATTGATTAAATAAATCACAAAGTGGTTCGCACAATTGACTGCCGCATAAATTTAGGATTGCAAGTGTGATTCCGTCAGCTCCCAGGGACTTGTTGATGTTCAACTTACGTAGGTGGTGCTTCACTATTCCCGAACTGATGCATACATCGCGTATAGTTTCCGGCACAATTGGTGCTGACAATTCTGACCGTTGTAATTCATCCTTTGGGGTGAAAACTCGTGAATAAAAACTGGCTAGAGGGTTAGCGGTTTCCAGCACAGAATCAGTTAATCCGTTATGTGTCATGTTCTCCCGGAAGAATGTTCCAGAAGTTTACAACCATAAGGATGAAAAGGTGTTTCCTGGATTCTAGTCGACATCGGGTCTTAGCAATTTTAAGTGACAGGCAACGGATGGCCGGTTCGCGACTTAAGGTAAAGAAGTCGTTCATTGGCACGCAAATTAAACCCTTCAAGATCTTAAGGGTTTCAATTAAGTCACCTCTTAAATGACGGCGCCCAAGGGAGAAAAGATCGAGAGACATCAGGCGTGCAGCGTACGGTTTTCATAGATGACCGTCAATCATGCGAGTTGCGACTCACAGCCTCTCATTTGATTTAAAATAATTCATTATTATCAATAGCATGTTCAAAGCCTGATCTTGCTGATCAGATTTATTATATAAAAATACACAATTTTTTGAATCTGGTAAAGCTGCTGCGTGTTCTCTGTTAAATTCCTCGGCTATATCACGGTGCTTCTGATTGTATTTTTCCAAATTTATCGTTGGAAGTCTCGCGACATAACACTGTCGTAAAGCGATAATTAAAATGATCTGATCACACAAGTCCCTAATAGTTTCCGGTAGATCTGTACTAACAGTTACCAACGAACCTCGAAATATCATGTGCTACATTTCGCACATACCAGTCAAATAACGATGATTACAGATTAAAAATTGTGATTATATTACTTGAAGTTTTTCAATGAACAAAACCTCAAAAAAACCTTATTTAAAACCTATTACTACTGATGAGTAGTCAACACTAAATTGTACGTGAGTTATCGGTCGGTAGGCACGATGATTTGTGAAAAAACAAGCAAACGAAGATAGATGCTCCCAAGCGAGTGATTGTCTGTTTTATAAAAAAATTATCTACTGAAACAGTGGTTTTGAATAGAGCTCGTGTGACGATAGAGAACTTTGTTTTCATGAAGTACCTCGGTTACTGACATCCGATCCGATATCACAAACAAATTACTGTAAATCATGAAACATTCAAGGCTCACTGAACCTGATCATACTGTGTACACCTGATGACGGCAAACAGCAAGAAGCCGGTAATGGAGTGTAAGGGATGGGGATGTGAGCACCACAATACATTGGTCACGAAACATTCAATTCCAGAATGTTGAATTCCAGATGGGTTGATAGTAGCTAAGATTTTCTTATCAACTCGGGTTACGATACAATCACCACAGTTCTTGATATGCCAATGTCTGTATAAAATCGAACGACTGAAGCAAGGTGCCTTACATTTAAATTGATTGGAATTGGACTTTGGCTGTTAGTTTTCCTAAGTGTAATCAAATATTTAGGACATTGTTCATGATAGTGAGACTAAAAATATTCTCAAATACTTCTTATGGAACGAATGCAGATAACTCGCTTAAATTTCATCACAACATAAATCATTGATGAATTCTAATGACAAGCCCAGCCCTCTGAGTGAAGAATTGCCACTGAATCGTTTAAATGTATAAGTTCCAACGTTTCTACAAATGCGATTCCAATGCGTTTTGAACAGCTGTTCTGATGGTCGGGAAAGAAACTTGGCAGGTAGTGTTCCAATAGTTCGCCACCCACGTTGATGGTGTGCTGTAATTATTCAACTCGAGCCTCTTGGGCTACTACCACATCAGTTCTTATTACGCGGGATCATGATTTTTAAATACTAGTCTACAAAGGAAATAGTCTCATAATACTAAAGAGAATTTGGCTGGTTCACAGAAATTCCAATATTTACCTTCGACATTTGATTGATATAGATTAAATAATCTCCTTCGATTCTCATATGCAAAACGACGCAAAATCTGCATTACATTACCACACTTTTGCACCCATTCTAGTGTGTGTACCTGTTATATCATAAGTTCAACAGTCCCTGTTCTACACCGAACAGATATCGACAGAAGGAGGACCACTGTTTACGACAGTACACAGAGTTGTAGCATTTAAACCCTTTTCATCAATGACTGCATCGCAATTGTCGCCTAAACTAGGGATGTATGTCAAATGTATGCGAATAATCGCTTTGGTGCACCAGTAGACTTGTCAACTAGCTACTGTTTCTAAAGCATACGCTTGTTGCGTTTTAGCGCCGTGCAGTTTTTCCGTTTGTCAAAAGTTTACGCTGTCGGTGGCGTTTTTATAACTAATAAATAATGGCCACAGCTTTTGCGAAGCGGCTTGTCACATCAAAGGAGCTCTTGTCTCACTCTGACGGGTCTAAAAAGAGAGCCGCATAAATAACCGTCAAGATATTCTCCAGGATTGCAATCTAACAGTCTAAACTATTAGTTTATTGATTAAAAGATCCGTACAGCGAGGTGACAACAACATGCACCCCATCGTTATTTCGGAAATTTCTTTTTAGTCTGTTACTTAGTGACTGTTGCGCATCCATAAAAAACTTGAAGTGTCATGATCACTTAAACCAATTGGTGCTTCATTTTCAAACTTATCTACTTCGGACGGCATTGAGATGAATACTACTAAATTCAAAATGAACTCACAGTCGTTAGTTACTACAGTGATTTGATGGCTTCCATGTTGCACGAGGTCAACATCAACCACTGAGTCCATTAGCTCTCATTCAAATGGCTAAGAGCCAAGTTCGCTTTGCCTGCAGTTCTGCACTTTTTAATCTCCTGAGTAGCTTCTCGCATTTTTATACGATCCTCTGGCGAGAGATCGCTACACTTTAGTCTGTGATCCTTTTTTAGATGTAAGTTAACCTGTATTTTGGAGTCTGAAACAATTTTCAACTGTCTAGGGCCCAGGCGAAAACCCTACGTACAGTGATAGCCCTTCCACCTTCATAAAAAGAGGGACACAGGCATCATTTAAGACTTCCCGTTACTTGTTTATCCTGACTGAATCCGCCGCCTCTTAAGGCAAATGAGGAGGATCACAAAGGATTTGCTACCGTCATCCGTGGTAAACCTAATTCTTTTATTGCAATTAACTACCATAACTGCTTTTAGTAACTTTATTGAATTTCCAATAAGCCAATGCACGTTCGCCACATCATCCATTCTAAAACCATGCTGTAAACAGTATGTAGCTGCGGATACAAAGTCCATACATATGTGGATGGATGAGGTTGAAACGCTTGCTTGCTCAACAACAGAGTTTTTTACTTTGTCCTCCGTTAAAAATAAGTCTCCATCTAAGATCCCTCCATCGGGTAAATTAGGCGTTTTTAAAAAGGCCGTTGAGATTTGACGCTTCCCTTTTAAATGCGGACGATAACTTATAAATAGTAGGAATAATATCGCACAATGTCTTCTGGAACCAGTAAAATATCTCCAACGTCGTTCACACACAGCTAATAGGTATCTACTTCAAACATATTTCGCATTGCAGAGGTTTTGTGTTATGTGCAACCTGTTTGTAACATACATGACAAGGCTACGAGAGCAAGCGAAGGAGCACTCATTCTCTTTAGGCACACTCAGTCGATGCTACACGATCTAATTTTCTTTGGGTGAGATTAAATAGGCGACACCTAGGATCCATTATACTATAAAAATCGACATTTTTACACTTTCTATAGACATCAGCAGTTAGTTTTAGAACAGCAGCTTACAAAATTTCAAGTTTGGGCTGATAGATAATCTAAGGACTTCTATTGACGGTGGCTTCAGAGAATTGCATAAACTAAGTTAATTAACCTGCCAGAGGTTTTCGAGTTTAGAATAATCCAACTGGTGAGTTGTTATATTACAAAAACCTGGATATACTCTGGATTTAATTAAAATGGAACAAAAATTGCTAGATTTCACAAAACAAACCTCCACCTTGAATATGCATCGTGGTGGTGGTGATACATGTGTGGGAACGATGATTTTGTCATCCGTAACTACTATTTATTTACAAATGCAATAACATTTGCTGTTTAGCAATTAAATGTAAACCACGATTTTTAATGTTGTATATGGCTTTTAGTTTTATCAACATTTATTTCCCTCCTGCAGGTTTATTTTCATAGACTAGCGATTAATTCGACTTCATTACACGTCCACTTTCTGTTCTCAATCCTATTTCATTTTATTGGATGGTATGTTTAACAGGTAAACAATTCCTGTCTACAACTAGAAGCAAGGATCAACTAGACTATTTTGTGACATACGTAGCGCCATAATTCCGCGATTGTATGGGCACACATCGCTCGCTCTGATCATTGTGTAGTCAATGTTATGCCGAAAATCTATGGAAAAGTATAGCGTAGGACACTCTGTCGTTCCACTGAAAGTAAGGTCTCCAGGATGCAATGCCGTCGAAGCAATACCGAGGCTTCGCAATTAACGATCGCTTCAACCGACTATTCTGTCTCCTCTTCTCTGATTGTAACATCACATAAGAATGTGATAGTCTTAAATAACCCATACTTCGAAGCCACCGTTGCTTAAGACTGACACTACCAACATGCTCAATCACAAGTTCCCATATACATGTAGACGCGTTAAACCCATCGGGCTTGCACAAAATTCAATATTTACATGCATTTCCTTCACAATATTCAAATAATGCAGATCCTGAACGTCGTGTCCCTACCTGATGAGTGCAAACATCACGAAACAAGGCGTGGGGTGCATGATGGAATTGCATGCAAATAAGCATTTTTGTTCAGGGTTGATCGTGCCAATCGTATCCAATAGTGGCTTTAACATTTTCATTCATACCACAATATGTTGTGCTGTAAGGCGTTGGCTTATTTAATCATGAATCCTTGAACCGCTTTGAAGAATTGATGGAAGAGTAAACCGGAATCGTGTGAATGCAGTGCGAGAAGCGACCATCCAAGGTAACAATTCGGTGAGTATCAATGCTCATGTTCATACACTTAGCATATCAAGATTGATTAGTGATTTCTCAGTCGCGTTCACGATTCCTCACAACGTATCACGAAGACTTGATGGTAACACTTTGAGGAAAGCTGAGGCGATAGTGACCATAATCTTTAGATAGAAATTACTCAACAAGAAACGATTAGTTCACGATGTATCATTACCTTGACCACAATCACCACCTACTGAAATAGTATAAGTAATATCACTTGACACACAGTTCCCGTTCAATGTTCGATATTGATGTGATCTATTGTTCTTTCCTTTCGTGCTAAAATCGTAGAGCTTGTACAGAAAATGAAGTTTCTCAACAAGGAAATAAAACCAACACAAACCAATGATGACGGAAGCGATATATTAAACCTTCTTGACGGACAGTAGAAACTAAAAGCACAAAACAAGCGAGAAAACACATACACATACACACATGATTGATCGTTAAAATTAGAGAAAAAACAAGCGCGAATGGTCAGTGGCATAGAGTGATATAAAAAATAGAAAAAAACGAAAGCAACTATGAATTAAAAGAAAGAAAAAATAAAAGGAAGTTAAGTAACGGGGAATGAAACACGTGCGGGCGAACAAGGGAAATCGAATTGAGCAAACAGGGTTGCGGGTGTCTAGGGCTCGTGACTTCTGTATTGATCTTGATGAATATGTTTGAGTTTTGTGTGCAGAGACTCCAACTCACGCTGCTTGGCCGCAATGCTTGATTTGGTTTCGATAACCTGAGAACGAGGAGAGAGGGTGTTCAAAATGCGAAAGGCGGGTTTGTTGGTGAGCTAAGTTTCACGAGCAAGCAGTGTTCCTTTTTCCTTCCAAAGCAGTGCAAACTGCGATGTGGGGGGGCCTCGAACCACAGACATCGCAGAGTGCATATCAATCCATAAACGCGATGGCTTTCGGTCTCGTCACCCATTTTGCGCTGCGGTATCGTTGAACTCAGGTCAACCAGCTACGGACGCGCATTCGCCAAATGCATCGCACGCCAGCACCATTTCGTTCTCATTAGCCTGAGGTTCTCATCATCGATATAAGTAAGCTAAGTGATGCAATAAATACAACAACCATCGCCATTGTCCGCAATTGCCACGGATATGAATAAGTGTATGGTAGATTTTTCTTCTTCTTCTTCTTAACGGTTAATTATGATAATACGAAAACTCCCATCTACACGAGCTTGGGCACACATGCGATTGAACAGGTTGGTCGTGCTACTCTTATCCAACAGTGGCTTGCGCTTTCACATCTTGTTTACGATTATACATATTCACAAACAATTTGCCTACAACATTCCGCAGGGAGATTCCACTGTAATTGTTGCAGTCGCCTCTATCACCATTACTCTTAAATAGTGCAATGATCCTCGAGTCTCGCATCTCTTGTGGGACACACTCCTTTAGCATGTATGTATGTATGTATGTATGTTTGTATGTATGTATGTATGTATGTATGTATGTATGTATGTATGTATGGTCGTACCAGCCTTATCCAACAGTGGCATACAAGCGCTACTTGTTCAGAGATTGTGCGTTTTAAACTTGAACGATTATTACACAGGCGATCTATGCATCAGCAGCTATAGCTTGAAGAAAGTGGCTGGTAGTCAGCAATCGACGTGAAGGAGGCAGTTCAGTCGGTCACCTCCTTGAACGCGATGAATCGGCTACATCAATATCAACGGGATCAAGGATCCACTCTCTACAATCAGTGCAACATTTTGCCGGACAGCGATAAAGTATAAGGTGAGGGTCCCATCAGAAATACAGTGGAAATTCGAAAGAATTTTAGCTGAAACCTAGATGATAATAACGGAAACGACAACATATAAAGTTTGAAGACAAACCTCTCGCATCGAGGCGACCATTCCAGTGTTAAATCCTTCAGAAGACGGTGTTGTTAGTTCAGAGGACAACCCCTTGTCAGGAGAAAAAGACTGGACCAAGCGCACTAAGTTCTCGGTTGCAAGTCGAACCCCGGCACCCGCTTGCCGAAGTCCCATGAAACTCTTTGACGAAGGATCCGCTTTGGCCATACACGCCACGACCAGTTGTGCCGTGCACGCTGCCGTGGTCTGTGCGGCGGAAATGAGCGCTTCCGGTTTCGGGGACTGAGCATGGTCCAACGCACCGCCATCGATCGAATTCAAACGAGCAGCAACCATGGCTTGCGCCGATTCTACAACACAGTTTGCGGCAGCTGCGACGTAACGAGCCTGAGAAAAAAGGGAATCAAATCAACGTCGAGGTGCATTTTAGCCGGATTTCAATCATCAGTCATCAGAGAAGGGGCATTTAGATCGAGATCAACATTAGTTGAAGTTCATGTGTTTCACATCACCCAGCTTCCGTGTAACCCAATCGGTAGCCTGCGCACCGAACGTAATGCGCACTCTGGATAGAAAAACAATCAATCGATCGCGTGAAATGCGCGGTTAGAACCAGACAGTTGGATAATCTGAATGTCCACCTAATGGGTGCAGTTGATTACACAGCCAGTCGACTTTCATACGACGTTTGACGCACGGCGAGAAACTTTGGTGGGTGATGATGCTGTCTTATCAGATCTAGCACAACCAGTTGATGGCGGTAATCGTGAAGACGATCTCCGGATGTGTCTAAATCATGTTGACCGAGAGCGGAGATCATCCACATCGATTGTGAGCGAGAACATTCTGTTGAGCTGATGAACAGGAAAGAATTGTTGGCTTATACGGACGATGATTTGATGATTATATCTGAAACGATGAAGTTGATTGTGCTAGAGATTCCTGTGCCGAGGTTCCTGTATTTGCTATACTCGAGCTATAATTAATGTCAGTTTAAAGTCAATACTTGTTGCGTGATGCGCTTGCCATTCGTTCCGTAAACGGGAAACAGCTGTTTTACGCGCCGTAGAGCGAATATCCGCTTACGAATAATAAACCAACTCAGTAAGCCAATGAGAAAAGGGTGATACAGTATCTGCAGACCAAAACAGCACCGATTCTAAAGTCACCTGGAAGAACAACACCTGTGTAATCATGCCTCCCTGGTCCGGAATCTGAAACGGAGGTTGAAGTTTAAAGTAACTTCGATTTCTGATTTCGATTCATCATACGCTAGGTCCGCTTAATGTTTCTTAGTAAAAATAAAAGAATATGTACACTTCCGTGTGGCATTCATCAGCAAGAAGCAACAAAATCAAGCTGCGTGGAATATACACCGGGCAACGTCTGCGAGAAAAGTACACACATGCCTAGATCAAACTCACCGCGGATATGAGACCCTGGGACCATTGTGACTCTGTGTCCGTGCCGGATGCATCTGGAATGATAGGCTTCAAGCGACCTTGCTGCACTAATTCACGTTGTGCGGCCGCAGCCCAGTACATAAGGCTTAGAGTGGTGTGCACCACATGCTGACAAGCGGAAATCACCGAGTCAAGGCCTTCTGCGGAATCCAGATTATCCGCGGAAATTTTGTTTTCAACGGAACACGTTGTAGGGACCGGATCAATGGTGACAGGGTTTGCAGAGTCAGGCTGAAGATGGTAGGAAATTGGGAGAAAACGTTAAATGCACCCATCGATCAGCGGGGCAGCTATCCGATGAAACGATCATAATGAAAGAAAGGAACATGGAACCGTACACAACTCGGTAAAACTGCAAAGAGACGGCCTCTTAGACACGTTTTGGTTTCGACAACTTACCGCAACAACTGCCTCTGAGATTCCGCCACGCACACAGTGCGTGAGTCATGCACGGAGAGAAGAATGACAATTCAATGTTGAGTCATTACGCGTGGTTTTCGATAGAACAGGCCACAATAAGTCACAAACGGTGTCGCTTAACCAACATGCACCATCACGTATACAAGCTATGGCAAATGCTGACAATGGGATAGGAGACGCTAACAGAGCCAGTGAAAGCGGAATCACCAGATGGTACAACGCATATTAAGAATGACAAACAGCTGAGCCTGGAAAAAGATAGTCTGCTTGAGTTCAAAGCTCAAATGTGGAAAATATTGAGACTGAAGGAAATTCCTACCTCGTCTTGTGTAGTAGTGAATCGTACCGTTTTGCGAATGGCCGGAGAACGCTGAAATGACAAGAGAAAATTGGCTAGCAAATCAAAATCAACCAATAAGAAAATAACACTCGGTTCAAACTAACCTTGGAGTGAAGTTGGCCAATTAGATGGACATTTCGCTCCAGCTGACCGACCATATCGCCCAGTTCCTTCTGAGCCGGCGCGGATACTTCAGCCGCCGTGGCATTGGCGTCAGCGATGCTCTGTTCCACTTCAGCTTGATGTTGCGGATTGGTTAGCAGTGAGGATTTGCGCGTCAGCGGTTTGGGTGTCGGGGGTGCAGGTGCTGATCCCGAATCGGCATGCCGCGTGATGGGACGCAACGTGACGGGGATGGGTTTGGGTGCGATGGTGGGAGTGATTTCTGGGAAATGAATACAACAGTCAGTTGGGCTAGTTACGCTTCAGGATATGTCCGGAAACCGTGTTCAATGGCGGTCTTGCACTAAGCATATTCTTGGAGTGTTTGCTTAACCTTGTATGTTGTCAATCGGAGTGAC
>JACCGJ010000952.1:17830-40887 GCA_013407085.1 Atriophallophorus winterbourni
CAGGACCGTTGTGTTTGAGAAGCTTTGTAAGTTCTCCAGGCACGATCCGGCATTTTAATTACCCGTTGCATCGCAGGTGTTCATCACTCGGGATTGTTGCGTTGCTTGACGTGCACCAACGGAGAAAACCTATCTTGCAAGGTAGACAGACATTGGTGTATAAGCTGCCAGTTTGTTGCTATATCATCACCTACATATTGAGACAAGATCTTTTTAGCTTCCGCTGAGACAACTTCAGACTCTACACGATTAAATTTGCGGCTCAGTTCAGGTGGAGATTTGTCATACCTGAGTACTAGTTGGAAGCTGATCACAACGTAATCACTTTTTCCTGGTGAAGTGAGATAATCTACCAGGCGCACCATTTCTTCGCTTGATGGAAGGTAAGCAGCCCTGACGGAACCTTGTGAACTCATTTACATGTTGACTCATGGCATGCATGTGGGTCCATTCGATATAGTCCTTAGACATCTTATCAGACGAAAGCACTGGTTCAGCGAAAATATATGTGGTAGGTTAAAATAGCCAACTATAATAATCAGGGACCCAAGCGTGTGCAGCAAACTGAGATTGTGAAGCAAATTTTGCAAGTTCTGAGGTCCTGCTTGGGGGCTCATATAAGCACATGTTATTACCATTGATTGCTTGTAAGATTGAATGTTACATGAGCTAAGTTGGACGTTGTGCGTGCTAAGCCTAACGCTCGATTCTGAAGTTCCAAGACCGAGCCTGAGATAGACTGCAACACCACCCCTGTTGAGTTCACCTGGTCCATCACATCTGACCGCATAATAACTGCTACTAATTGTGAGAGGAATATTATCAGTTGCAGATAATCAGGTTCCGATCCGTGCTATTACATGCAGTCGTACCTCATGCGCTAGGATGGAGAGTTCAGTCTACTTATTTCGGATACTACATGGATTTCATTGTGGCGACGGTGACACGCGATGTATTCTTACTAGTCCTGCTTGATCCTAGGCCGTAATACCCGGTGTGCTGCTTAACAGGGTAAAATCGCCTTGCGCGATCTATAGGTCGCTAATCACGAGCTGTGGAATTTCAGTGTCAATACGATGACTAACGTTTTCATCCTCCGAACCGTCCGTGATTTCTATACTGGACAATCTGCCATCCTTTTCTGAAGAACAGCGCATTCTGTTATAATATACATCATAACGTGAATTCTTTAAACATTCGGATTCCATCTTGTCGTCGGGCACAACAACATGTTTCCCTTTGTTTGTTTCATTAAAGACAACGTAACTTGCAAAAAACTGGTCACGTTCCGAGAAATTTAACTAAAAGTGGTCTTGGAGTGTGGTTTGACTCACAACAGTTAAGATTTCACAAGACACTATGTGGCTAACGAGCCAATGGAGCAAACAAAATATCTTTCAGTGGAAAGCTGCAGAGAAGCACCGACAACTGCCAAAAAGGTTTTTTCTTTTTGTCTGTTTAAAATCTTCGACGATCACGACGCAAGGAGATTATCCGGATTGTATTTAGGGAGCACGGCGTTATATCCGATGCTGTAAAAATAGAAAAAGCAGTTTCTCTTCAGCAGCACGGTGAGAGGTCATCTGAAATTAGACAGTGTATAAAACGCTAAAAGGTGAACTACCTAAGCTTTTATAGCAATTAGGCAGAGTATTTAGGGAAAAATTTACCACTCAAAACTCGAGAAAAATCTGCAGGATATATTCAAGAAGATTCAAGAATTTATGGTATAAAAAAGCTCGTGGCTGTACAACACCACAGGATATTCGTATAAGGACAATAAATATATATACAAAATAAATTAAGTCATTAGGAAGATCGTCAGTTTTGTAGTTACAAAAATTTTATGTATTGTCGCTGTATGATGAAAAACATTATTCGTTTGGAAACAGATCATGTTATATGAACGGGATTTAGAGTGGAATTACTACACATAAATATATCCAATTTTTTCATGAAAATCCTTTCACTAGATGATTGGACAACATCTAACGGTAGTGAGTTCCTTAAGAAACAAACGCGCACCGAATAAAAGAACCGACGGCAGTTCCGGTGGGAATGTGGAATATCAAATGCCAATGGGTGAGTACGTGTGACATAGCTTAACGGGGGCGAAATAGATGCCTCAGAGGGTGCGCCTTTGAGTTCATTATTTTGTACGTGAGGATTAGATCAAATCTAACCCGTCTGCGAAGCAGTGTATCCAAATTAAGATGTTCAAGTCGATTCTCATATGGTAGTTTGCGGAGGCAGCCAACAATTTTGGTTGCTCTGTGATAAATCCTCTCGAGCAGCTTGATGTCATTTTGTAGCCACGGTGACCAAGCTTGCACTGAGTAATATATCACCGGGTTAATATACCTATTTATGAGCATGGGAAATGATTCACGCGAAAAATGTCCGAAAATCCGCCGAAGCATACCTAGTATGCGGCTAGCTCGGTTGTACACTGCTTCGCATTGCATGCTATTGTTTAGACTTCCACTAATCCATACGCCGAGGTCTTTTTCTTTGGTTGTCCATTCAAGTTGGTTCGATCCAAGGTTGTATGAGAATGGGAAATCTTTGCCTATTTGCAACATTTTACACTTTCGGAAGCTGAATGGAAGTTTGTTTCGCTCCGACCAGCTGTTCAATACATCCAAATCGCTTTGTAAGCGCAAACAGTCCACGATTGACGTGATTCGCATCCAAACTTTAACATCATCCGCAAAGAGAACCATTTTGGCTGTGACAAGTTTCGGAAGGTCGTTGATGTAGACCAAAAAGAGAAGCGGACCAAGTACCGAACCTTGTGGGACACCGCTAGTGGCTTCGATTTCTCCAGACATCACACCATCGATACGTACAGTTGACTTGCGATCAAGAAGGTAATTTCTCGGCCAGCTAAGAAGGCACCCATTAATACCAACATCGTGCAGCTTGCTCAGGAGTATAGAATGGTCCACGCGATCAAACGCCTTTGATATGTCCAAGTAACACGCATGCACGCAACCACCATTATCCACTGCCTGCGTCCAGTCATCCAGTGTCTCCAGTAGGTTAGTCAAGCAAGAACGAGACTTTCTAAATCCATGTTGCTCTCTGGACAACAAGTTTTGGGCTTCGAGATGACTCACAATTCTTTCGCACACAATTCGCTCCATAACTTTTGAGATCACTGGAAGGAGTGTAACAGGGCGGTGATTTACTGGGTCAAAACGAGTTCCACCTTTGTAGATGGGTGTTATGATTCCTCTCTTCCAGTCATTAGGTACAACACCCTCCCTCAGGGATTGATTAAATAAATCACAAAGTGGTTCGCACAATTGACTGCCGCATAAATTTAGGATTGCAAGTGTGATTCCGTCAGCTCCCAGGGACTTGTTGATGTTCAACTTACGTAGGTGGTGCTTCACTATTCCCGAACTGATGCATACATCGCGTATAGTTTCCGGCACAATTGGTGCTGACAATTCTGACCGTTGTAATTCATCCTTTGGGGTGAAAACTCGTGAATAAAAACTGGCTAGAGGGTTAGCGGTTTCCAGCACAGAATCAGTTAATCCGTTATGTGTCATGTTCTCCCGGAAGAATGTTCCAGAAGTTTACAACCATAAGGATGAAAAGGTGTTTCCTGGATTCTAGTCGACATCGGGTCTTAGCAATTTTAAGTGACAGGCAACGGATGGCCGGTTCGCGACTTAAGGTAAAGAAGTCGTTCATTGGCACGCAAATTAAACCCTTCAAGATCTTAAGGGTTTCAATTAAGTCACCTCTTAAATGACGGCGCCCAAGGGAGAAAAGATCGAGAGACATCAGGCGTGCAGCGTACGGTTTTCATAGATGACCGTCAATCATGCGAGTTGCGACTCACAGCCTCTCATTTGATTTAAAATAATTCATTATTATCAATAGCATGTTCAAAGCCTGATCTTGCTGATCAGATTTATTATATAAAAATACACAATTTTTTGAATCTGGTAAAGCTGCTGCGTGTTCTCTGTTAAATTCCTCGGCTATATCACGGTGCTTCTGATTGTATTTTTCCAAATTTATCGTTGGAAGTCTCGCGACATAACACTGTCGTAAAGCGATAATTAAAATGATCTGATCACACAAGTCCCTAATAGTTTCCGGTAGATCTGTACTAACAGTTACCAACGAACCTCGAAATATCATGTGCTACATTTCGCACATACCAGTCAAATAACGATGATTACAGATTAAAAATTGTGATTATATTACTTGAAGTTTTTCAATGAACAAAACCTCAAAAAAACCTTATTTAAAACCTATTACTACTGATGAGTAGTCAACACTAAATTGTACGTGAGTTATCGGTCGGTAGGCACGATGATTTGTGAAAAAACAAGCAAACGAAGATAGATGCTCCCAAGCGAGTGATTGTCTGTTTTATAAAAAAATTATCTACTGAAACAGTGGTTTTGAATAGAGCTCGTGTGACGATAGAGAACTTTGTTTTCATGAAGTACCTCGGTTACTGACATCCGATCCGATATCACAAACAAATTACTGTAAATCATGAAACATTCAAGGCTCACTGAACCTGATCATACTGTGTACACCTGATGACGGCAAACAGCAAGAAGCCGGTAATGGAGTGTAAGGGATGGGGATGTGAGCACCACAATACATTGGTCACGAAACATTCAATTCCAGAATGTTGAATTCCAGATGGGTTGATAGTAGCTAAGATTTTCTTATCAACTCGGGTTACGATACAATCACCACAGTTCTTGATATGCCAATGTCTGTATAAAATCGAACGACTGAAGCAAGGTGCCTTACATTTAAATTGATTGGAATTGGACTTTGGCTGTTAGTTTTCCTAAGTGTAATCAAATATTTAGGACATTGTTCATGATAGTGAGACTAAAAATATTCTCAAATACTTCTTATGGAACGAATGCAGATAACTCGCTTAAATTTCATCACAACATAAATCATTGATGAATTCTAATGACAAGCCCAGCCCTCTGAGTGAAGAATTGCCACTGAATCGTTTAAATGTATAAGTTCCAACGTTTTTACAAATGCGATTCCAATGCGTTTTGAACAGCTGTTCTGATGGTCGGGAAAGAAACTTGGCAGGTAGTGTTCCAATAGTTCGCCACCCACGTTGATGGTGTGCTGTAATTATTCAACTCGAGCCTCTTGGGCTACTACCACTTTAGTTCTTACACGGACCATGATAATTACTAGTATACAGGAAAATAGTCATCATAATACATGAAGAGAATTCAGTGGGTGACAAGAAAATCGAATATTTCCTTTCGAAATTTTGATTGATATAGATAAAGTAATCTCCTTCAATCCACATATGCAAAACGACGCATATTCGGCATTACTTTTGTACCATTCGTTTGCATCCTATCTAGCGTACTGCATCTACCTTTCGACTGTAGGTGAGCTACGGTAAGCCTATATCTTAAAAGCAGACGAACATGTGCCGAAAACATCGTACGCAAAATCCATGGAGTAATGGTCACAAAGAAACGACGGATGGCTTACAGCCTGCAGTGCGTTCTCTGGGACAAGAGTGTTTTGGACTTCAAAGCGTCTTAACGAGAATTCTTAGATCTTTATCGCTTACTGCACAAAACGTGCTTATAAGCGAATGACGACTGACTTCTTCACATTTGCAGGCAACGATTAGTCCACCTGATTAAGCCGTCTACTGCTCTTTGCTGTTGCTTGTAGCAATCACAGAAACCGAAGGAGTCTAGAAATTTTAGATCCTCAGCAAATAATAGACAATACATGGCAACTGAATCCGAAATATTCTTCACAACTGATCAAAAATTGAACTCAATGGGACGCCCGAGCTTGCGATCACTGCTTAATAAGCAACACCATTCACTTCCACATAGCTTAGCCGCCGGAATTGAATGCCTTGATTCACTTTAGAAAAAAACCTCTAATGCCTAAGCCGTCCAATTCGACTAGCAATTGTAGATGTGGCACTCGGTTGAATGCTTTACTTAAGTCTATAGAAACCATATCAACTGGTTGAACAGAGCCAGTGGAAGCACACTGACATTCATGAGCAAATTACTTATGCGGAGCGATTTCTGTCAAATCAATGTTGTTGTAGACAAATCGAGAGCAATCTTACACTTGATCAAAATTTCTAGGATTCTTATGATAACAGAAGTCAAATGGATCGACCTATAATTAACAGGTTGATGAGGGCCTCTACCATTAAACATGAGTTTTATAACTTCTTGCTCTCATTTATGAAATAAGGCACCTACCGTTAATATGTCTGACACGATATTTCCAGTGGATTGCGTAAGTCATTTGAGAGCGCGTATAATACCATCCAGCACGGGCGATAATTGTGTGTCTACATGTTATATCAGAAGTTTACCCGCCCCAGATCTACACCGAATTGGTAGCGACAGAAGAAGGATCACTGTTTACGACAGTACAGAGTTCTAGCATGTAAAACCTTTCCATCGATGACTGCTTCGCCATTGTCGACTAAACTAGGGATGTATGTCAAATGTATGCGAATAAGCGCTTTGGTGCACCAGTAGACTTTCCAACTAGCCGCTGTTTCTATAACATACGCCTGTTGCGTTTTAGCGCTCTGCAGAGATTTTCTGTTCGTCAAAAGTTAACGCAGTTGGTGGCGTTCTTATAACTAATAAATAATAGCAACCGCTTTTGCGAAATTGCTTGTCGCATCAAAGGAAATCTTGTCTCACTCTGACGAGTCTAAAAGGAGACAGCCGCATAAATAACCGTCAAGGTATTTTTCTAGGATTGCAATCTAACAGCCTACACTATTAGTTGATTGATCAAAAGATCAGTACAGCGATGTGACAACAACAGGCACCCTATCGGTATTCCGGGAATTCCTTTTTAGTCTGTTGCCTAGTGACTGTTGCGCGTCCATAAAAAACTTGAAGCGGCATGATCACTTAAACCAATTGGTGCTTCATTTTCAAACTGATCTACTTCGGACGGCATTAAGATGAATACTACTAAATTCAAATTGAACTCACAGGCGTTAGTTACTACTGTGATTTGATGGCTTCCATGTTGCACCAGGTCAACATCAACCACTGAGTCCATTAGCTCTCATTCAAATGGCTAAGAGCCAAGTTCGCTTTGCCTGCAGTTCTGCACTTTTTAATCTGCTACCGCTTCTCGCATTTTTATACACTTTAGTCTGTGATCCTTCTTTAGATGTAAGTTAACCTGTATTTTGGAGTCTGAAACAATTTTCAACTGTCTAGGGCCCAGGCGAAAACCCTACGTACAGTGATAGCCCTTCCACCTTCATAAAAAGAGGGACACAGGCATAATTTACGAGTTCTCGTTACTTGTTTATCCTGACTGAAACCGCCGCCTGTTGAGGCACTTTGAGGAGAATGACAAAGGATCTGCTACCATCATCCGTGGTAAACCTCATGCTTTTATTTCAATTAACTACCTTAACTGCTTTTAATAACTTTATTGAATTTCTGATAAGCTCATGCACGTTCGCCACGTCATCCATACTAAAGCCATGCTGTAAACAGTATGTAGCCGAGGATACAAAGTCCATACATATGTGGATGGATGAGGTTGAAACGCTTGCTTGCTCAACAACAGTTTTGTATTTTGTCCTCCGTTAAAAATAAGTCTCCATCTAAGATCCCTCCATCGGGTACATTAGGCGTTTTTAAAAAGGCCGTTGTGATTTGACGCTTCACTTTTAAATGCGGACGATAACTTAAAAATACTAGGAATAATATCGCACAATGTC
Source organism: Atriophallophorus winterbourni (assembly GCA_013407085.1). Taxonomy (NCBI): domain Eukaryota; kingdom Metazoa; phylum Platyhelminthes; class Trematoda; order Plagiorchiida; family Microphallidae; genus Atriophallophorus; species Atriophallophorus winterbourni. Next base: position 25,590 of record JACCGJ010000952.1, read on the forward strand.
TTCTGGAACCAGTAAAATATCTCCAACGTCGTTCACACACGGTGAATAGGTATCTACTTCAAACATATTTTGCATTGCACAGATTTGTGTTATCCGCAACTTGTTTGGAACATACATGACAAGGCTACCAGAGCAAGCGAAAGAGTACTCATTCTCTTTAGGCACACTCAGAGTCGATGCTACACGATCTAATTTTCTTTGGGTGAGATTAAATAGGCGACACCTAGGATCCATTATACTATAAAAATAGACATTTTTACACTTTCTATAGACATCAGCAGTTAGTTTTAGAACAGCAGCTTACAAAATTTCAAGTTTGGGCTGATAGATAATCTAAGGACTTCTATTGACGGTGGCTTCAGAGAATTGCATAAACTAAGTTAATTAGCCTGCCAGAGGTTTTCGAGTTTAGAATAATCCAACTGGTGAGTTGTTATATTACAAAAAACCTGGATATACTCTGGATTTAATTAAAATGTAACAAAAATTGCTAGATTTCACAAAACAAACCTCCACCTTGAATATACAGTAAAGTATCGTGGCGGTGATAGGGCGATACATGTGTGGGAACGATAATTTTGTCATCCGTAACTATTATTTATTTACAAATGCAATAACATTTGCTGTTTAGCAATTAAATGTAAACCACGATTTTTAATGTTGTATAGGGCTTTTAGTTTTATCAACATTTATTTCCCTCCTGCAGGTTTATTTTCATAGACTAGCGATTAGTTCGACTTCATTAGACGTCCACTTTCTGTTCTCAATCCTATTTCATTTTATTGGGTGGTATTTTTAACAGGGTACAATTCCTGTCTACAACTAGAGGCGAGGATCAACTAGACTATTTTGTGACATGCGTAGCGCTATAATTCCGCGATTGTACGGGCACACATTGCTCGCAATGATCATTGTGTAGTCGAAGTTATGCCGAAAATCTATGGAAAAGTATAGCGTAGGACACTCTGTCGTTCCACTGAAAGTAAGGTCTCCATGAAGCAATGCCGTCGAAGCGATATCGAAGCCTCGCAATTAACGATCGCTTCAACCGACTATTCTGTCTCCTCTTCTCTGATTGTAACATCTCATAAGAATGTGATAGTCTTAAATAACCCAAACTTCGAAGCCACCGTTGCATAAAACTGACACTACCAACATGCTCAATCACAAGTTCCCATACACACGTAGATGCGGTAAACCCATCGGGCTTGCACAAAATTCAATATTTCCATGCATTTACTTCACACTGTTCAACTCATGCGGATCCTGATCATAGTGTCCCTACCTGATGAGTGCAAACATCACGAAACAAGGCGTGGGGTGCATGATGGAATTGCATACAAATAAGCATTTTTGTTCAGGGTTGATCGTACCAATCGTATCCAATAGTGGCTTTTACATTTTCATTCATACCACAATATGTTGTGCAGTAAGGCGTTGGTTTATTTAATCATGAATCCTTGAACCGCTTTGAAGAATTGATAGAAGAGTAAACCGGAATCGTGTGAATACAGTGCGAGAAGCGACCGTCCAAGATAACAATTCGGTGAGTATCAATGCTCATATTCATACACTTAGCATATCAAGATTGATTAGTGATTTCTCAGTCGTTTTCATGATTCCTCACGACGTATCACGAAGACTTGATGGGAACACCTTGAGGGAAGCTGAGGCGAGAGTGATCAAAATCTTTAGATAGAACTTACTCATCAAGAAACGATTAGTTCACGATGTATCATTACCTTGACCACAATCATCACCTACTGAAATAGTATAATTAATATCACTTGACACACAGTTCCCGTTTAATGTTTGATATTGATGTGATCTATTGTTCTTTCCTTTCGTGCTAAAATCGTAGAGCTTGTACAGAAAATAAAGTTTCTCAACAAGGAAATAAAACCAACACAAACCAATGATGACGGAAGCGATATATTAAACCTTCTTGACGGACAGTAGAAACTAAAAGCACAAAACAAGCGAGAAAACACATACACATACACACATGATTGATCGTTAAAATTAGAGAAAAAACAAGCGCGAATGGTCAGTGGCATAGAGTGATATAAAAAATAGAAAAAAACGAAAGCAACTATGAATTAAAAGAAAGAAAAAATAAAAGGAAGTTAAGTAACGGGGAATGAAACACGTGCGGGCGAACAAGGGAAATCGAATTGAGCAAACAGGGTTGCGGGTGTCTAGGGCTCGTGACTTCTGTATTGATCTTGATGAATATGTTTGAGTTTTGTGTGCAGAGACTCCAACTCACGCTGCTTGGCCGCAATGCTTGATTTGGTTTCGATAACCTGAGAACGAGGAGAGAGGGTGTTCAAAATGCGAAAGGCGGGTTTGTTGGTGAGCTAAGTTTCACGAGCAAGCAGTGTTCCTTTTTCCTTCCAAAGCAGTGCAAACTGCGATGTGGGGGGGCCTCGAACCACAGACATCGCAGAGTGCATATCAATCCATAAACGCGATGGCTTTCGGTCTCGTCACCCATTTTGCGCTGCGGTATCGTTGAACTCAGGTCAACCAGCTACGGACGCGCATTCGCCAAATGCATCGCACGCCAGCACCATTTCGTTCTCATTAGCCTGAGGTTCTCATCATCGATATAAGTAAGCTAAGTGATGCAATAAATACAACAACCATCGCCATTGTCCGCAATTGCCACGGATATGAATAAGTGTATGGTAGATTTTTCTTCTTCTTCTTCTTAACGGTTAATTATGATAATACGAAAACTCCCATCTACACGAGCTTGGGCACACATGCGATTGAACAGGTTGGTCGTGCTACTCTTATCCAACAGTGGCTTGCGCTTTCACATCTTGTTTACGATTATACATATTCACAAACAATTTGCCTACAACATTCCGCAGGGAGATTCCACTGTAATTGTTGCAGTCGCCTCTATCACCATTACTCTTAAATAGTGCAATGATCCTCGAGTCTCGCATCTCTTGTGGGACACACTCCTTTAGCATGTATGTATGTATGTATGTATGTTTGTATGTATGTATGTATGTATGTATGTATGTATGTATGTATGTATGGTCGTACCAGCCTTATCCAACAGTGGCATACAAGCGCTACTTGTTCAGAGATTGTGCGTTTTAAACTTGAACGATTATTACACAGGCGATCTATGCATCAGCAGCTATAGCTTGAAGAAAGTGGCTGGTAGTCAGCAATCGACGTGAAGGAGGCAGTTCAGTCGGTCACCTCCTTGAACGCGATGAATCGGCTACATCAATATCAACGGGATCAAGGATCCACTCTCTACAATCAGTGCAACATTTTGCCGGACAGCGATAAAGTATAAGGTGAGGGTCCCATCAGAAATACAGTGGAAATTCGAAAGAATTTTAGCTGAAACCTAGATGATAATAACGGAAACGACAACATATAAAGTTTGAAGACAAACCTCTCGCATCGAGGCGACCATTCCAGTGTTAAATCCTTCAGAAGACGGTGTTGTTAGTTCAGAGGACAACCCCTTGTCAGGAGAAAAAGACTGGACCAAGCGCACTAAGTTCTCGGTTGCAAGTCGAACCCCGGCACCCGCTTGCCGAAGTCCCATGAAACTCTTTGACGAAGGATCCGCTTTGGCCATACACGCCACGACCAGTTGTGCCGTGCACGCTGCCGTGGTCTGTGCGGCGGAAATGAGCGCTTCCGGTTTCGGGGACTGAGCATGGTCCAACGCACCGCCATCGATCGAATTCAAACGAGCAGCAACCATGGCTTGCGCCGATTCTACAACACAGTTTGCGGCAGCTGCGACGTAACGAGCCTGAGAAAAAAGGGAATCAAATCAACGTCGAGGTGCATTTTAGCCGGATTTCAATCATCAGTCATCAGAGAAGGGGCATTTAGATCGAGATCAACATTAGTTGAAGTTCATGTGTTTCACATCACCCAGCTTCCGTGTAACCCAATCGGTAGCCTGCGCACCGAACGTAATGCGCACTCTGGATAGAAAAACAATCAATCGATCGCGTGAAATGCGCGGTTAGAACCAGACAGTTGGATAATCTGAATGTCCACCTAATGGGTGCAGTTGATTACACAGCCAGTCGACTTTCATACGACGTTTGACGCACGGCGAGAAACTTTGGTGGGTGATGATGCTGTCTTATCAGATCTAGCACAACCAGTTGATGGCGGTAATCGTGAAGACGATCTCCGGATGTGTCTAAATCATGTTGACCGAGAGCGGAGATCATCCACATCGATTCTGAGTGAGAACATTCTGTTGAGCTGATGAACCGGGAAGAATTGTTGGCTTATACGGAAGATGATTTGATGATTATGTCTGATTGTGCTAGAGATTATCATTAAACTGACAATAATTATAGCTCGAGCATAGCAAACAAAGGAACCTCGGCTTAGAGTCAATACTTTGTTGCGCGACGCACTTGTCATTCGTTCCGTAAACTGGAAACAGCTGTTTTACGCGCCGTAGAGCGAATATCCGCTTACGAATAATAAACCAACTCAGTAAGCCAATGAGAAAAGGGTGATACAGTATCTGCAGACCAAAACAGCACCGATTCTAAAGTCACCTGAAAGAACAACACCTGTGTAATCATGCCTCCCTGGTCCGGAATCTGAAACGGAGGTTGAAGTTTAAAGTAACTTTGATTTCTGATTTCGGTTCATCATACGCTAGGTCCGCTTAATGTTTCTTCGTAAAAATAAAAGAATATGTACACTTCCGTGTGGCATTCATCAACAAGAAGCAACAAAATCAAGCTGCGTGGAATTCACCGGGCAATGTCTGCGAGAAAAGTACATAACAGATGCCTAGATCAAACTCACCGCGGATATGAGACCCTGGGACCATTGTGACTCTGTGTCTGTGCCGGATGCATCTGGAATGATAGGCTTCAAGCGACCTTGCTGCACTAATTCACGTTGTGCGGCCGCAGCCCAGTACATAAGGCTTAGAGTGGTGTGCACCACATGCTGACAGGCCGAAATCACTGAGTCAAGGCCTTCTGCGGAATCCAGATTATCGGCGGAAATTTTGTTTTCAACGGAACACGTTGTTGGGACCGGATCAATGGTGACAGGGTTCGCAGAGTCAGGCTGAGGATGGTAGGAAATTGGGAGAAAACGTTAAATGCACCCATCGATCAGCGGGACAGTTATCCGATGAAAGGATCATAATGAAAGAAAGGAACATGGAACCGTACACAACTCGGTAAAACTGCAAAGAGATGGCCTCTTAGACACGTTTTGGTTTCGATAACTTACCGCAACCGCTGCCTCTGAGATTCCGCCACGCACACAGTGCGTGAGTCATGCACGGAGAGAAGAATGACAATTCAACGTTGAGTCATTACGCGTGGTTTTCGATAGAACAGGCCACGATAAGTCACAAACGGTGTCGTCTAACCAACATGCACCATCATGTATACAAGCTATGGCAAATGCTGACAATGAGATAGGAGACGCTAACAGAGCCAGTGAAAGCGGAATCACGAGATGGTACAACGCATATTAAGAAAGGCAAACAGCTGAGCCTGAAAAAAGATAGTCTGCTTGTGTTCAAAGCTCAAATGTGGAAGATAATGAGACTGAAGAAAATTCGTACCTCGTCTTGCGTAGTAGTGAATCGTACCGTTTTGCGAATCGACGGAGAACGCTAAAATGACAAGAGAAAATTGGTTAGCAAATCAAAATCAACCAAAATGCGAAATTAACATGCGGTTCAAACTAACCTTGGAGTGAAGTTGACCAATCAGATGGACATTTCGCTCCAGCTGACCGACCATATCGCCCAGTTCCTTCTGAGCCGGCGCGGATACTTCAGCCGCCGTGGCATTGGCGTCAGCGATGCTCTGTTCCACTTCAGCTTGATGTTGCGGATTGGTTAGCAGTGAGGATTTGCGCGTCAGCGGTTTGGGTGTCGGGGGTGCAGGTGCTGATCCCGAATCGGCATGCCGCGTGATGGGACGCAACGTGACGGGGATGGGTTTGGGTGCGATGGTGGGAGTGATTTCTGGGAAATGAATACAACAGTCAGTTGGGGTAGTTACGCTTCAGGATATGTCCCGAAACCGTGTTCAATGGCGGTCTTGCACTAAGCATCTTCTGGGAGTGTTTGCTTAACCTTGTATGTTGTCAATCGGAGTGACGAGAAAAGCTTGGTTCAATCGAGGAGTAGGCACCTCTTCCCAGTTTGTTTGTGCTTACTCTTCTATTAAATCCGTAGCTATTTAAGTCCCACCCTTCCCCATCTTTTAGGATTTTACTTTTTCATGTTTGTGTGGCAGTTAAGCATTTGGTACGCGCTACCGGTCTAATGCTGTCTGTGATGATGATGATGACGAGTTGGGCGATACAATACCGATAATGCAACCGATATAGTATCATTGAACGTATGCTTCGAGTGGGTGGGGGAAACTTGTTGGCATTGCCACACACACAATCACAACAAACCGCCAATAGTACAACTACGATTCTGCATAGACAGCGTCAAGTATCCGCTGCTGCGCAAGGTGGGACTGTGTTTTGGAATTTAAAATGTTCTTCTGTAAGAGAAAGATACATCTACCCAGTTTAGTGCACAGATATCATAGACAGCGAAATGAAAAGAACTAAAAGCTCTATCCAAAATCTCAACACCCCTTGATCTCTCATGTAATGAAAACATGATGTCGCTACACAAAGAAGTTTCTACATGCATGTGTTTGATGACCCCATCGTTTCGGTCGCGTGTGACTATGACAAACAATTGACCGGGCTAAGCAAAGTGAACTTGGATTTTGAGCAAGCTGAGGTCATACAATCAAACATGAAATTTTGATATACGAGAGAAAACCGACACACATGATACGTTGGTTAAAGTGTGATGCTAAATGATTGTCCATCCGATGTTGCTTGAGAATTAGTTTAGGATTCGATGTCGAAACGGTCGCATGGCACAGAAAGCCGTTCGCACTTGCTATTAAGCTTGTTGAAACGCCTGGCGAGTCTGGATCACAGGCGTGTGATATCCAGTGGTGAGGTACACTTGAGACAGTCTCGAAACTTTGTTCAGTGTCACGCTTCAGGTGCTGTGGAGTGACCAGGAAAGCTCACAATGATCTCTGGTGTCCTAAACCACAAGGAAACTCTCTGTGTGATGTTGCTCTAATCATTCACACTAGTCGATTGCTGTTGGGATGTGCCAGTATGCATTAAATCCTCACACAAGAGTAGGACTTATAAATAAAATGCACCACTTTTTTGTCAACACAATTTCAGTCTGTTTGGCAGTCGATCAACGATATGTGATATAGTTGAGGATGGTAGATGAAGAGAGAAGCAGTACACGAAGGCACTTGTCAATGTGAATACCGTCAAAAGAATGGTATGAAAGCACAAGCCTGATCCAGACAAAGTGCCGCACAGTCACAGACTGCTCAAAAGGGAACGGAAACAGCGAGTCTGACGAAAAGAGATTGAGGGTCCATGAGCACAAGCTGCCTGTTAACAAACTTGTACACGAGATGTATGAATGTTTAACGATTACCAAAGATACACGGTGTGAATGAGAGAAGAAAAGAAAAGAAAACGATACAGGAAATAAACTGCGATCAGAACTCGTAACGGGAAAGTCATTTTTGTAAAATTTTCAATACTCAAGTAGCGATCCAGGGTGCGTTGGTCGCTAAATAAGAACAAAAATGCCGCGGGTGAATTCGTTTTGCTACAAGGATTCTCAACCCGAAATTGTTCAGTGGCAATCGAAATCTAAAGAGAGCAAGAGTATCCGGCACCGGTGTATATAAGCTTTGATGATGCCGAGACATTCGAAAAGTTTGTTCTAGCGGTTTCAACACATCACATCCGATCAATGAGTCAAGCGTTCGTTCGCTGAGCTGCAAGCGTATACGGAAACGCCCTGGCATAATAGTAGAAGAAACCCAGCGGGAGGTGGCACCTGGTTTCAGCAGGATTGTCGTTTGCAAAGGTGGAATGAGAACTGGAACTTTTCAGAGTACAGTTCGTTTACGGCTCTCGCCCCCATGAGACATGTGTAGCAGGGCAAATATTGAACAGAAATCCAAGCAAAACATCGGTGTGGGGTTGTGACATTTACGAAGCTGATCGAGGTTCAATGAAGTCATATGCGTTAACACCAGAAGTAACATATGGGGAACTGGCATGGAAGGATAGACGGGATTCGTCGTTTATTTGAACTAACAACACAACTGAACTGGAATTATAACCACGTAACTCTGGCAGTGATCGATGGCTTCCAGTTGGTCCGTCGTTTAACATCACCAGTGAGTGAATAACAGTGAGCCTTGCTTTCTCAATGGTAAATAAACATGAATAATAATTGTGGTTTCGCAAGCTAATTCAAAGAACATGACCGATAATCGAGATGGGGCTCTCTTGAATCGATTTTTGATAAATCGCGTTTTCCGTAAATTTTACGTCAGAGAGCATGACCAAAAAAGACGTTTACCTACCGATGGAAGCTTCTTTGGCCCCAGGGAAATTCATCGCACTTTCCACAATCTCATGGACCGTCTCCCGTAAACGACGCATTGCCAATGTGACTTGAACTCCAGCGGGACTAGAAGCACCGGCATCCAAGGTCTGTGTGTAAAAACGAACCCGGACGATTCAACGATGAAACGTGCAGAGAGGATTCACGACACAAACAGCACAGTGACAAGGACGCTAGAAGCAGCATGACTCAAACGATCTAGCGATTAAGTAAGCAAGCCAAACGCACTCTAGCTGAAGGCTATCCGGTTTTTGCAGATAGCGAGAGGAAAGCATGAAACACACGCGGGAAAAGAGCTCAGAAGACGAAACTCAGATAAACGTGCACACAAACTCACCGCAATAATATAGTCCACCATTAGCTGCAGTTCGGAACAAGTACTTGCGGCCCCGGCCACAGCTTTCGCGCAGGCCGCTTGGACCACTTCGGCGGACAACTCCTCTGCATCCTCCGTCTGCTTGGATGAGATCGAGGACAAGGCCAAATCGCAAGCGGCCGGCAAGACACGAGCAAGATCCTCGGCGGATTTGCGTAACGCTTGCGCCGCCATGGAAATCTCCGAAAGTTTGCCCGACGCCGTGGCACTGTTGGCTTTGATTGCTGCTTGCGTGATCGATCGGCTAACTTGGACCAGTTGGTTCGGAGTTGGCTTCAAGTCGAGGTAATGGTGTGGGTCAACGTCGTAGTCATAATCTGGGGAGGAGGTGAACCAGAGCATGATGAAAACACCGGTGATTTCGTTTCCCGGTAACGTGTACTTTAACGTATGACTACTTTTGAATTGCAGTGGCTGCATTGCCTAAGGACAAAGCCCATTTCGACTTTCCACATTCTGGGCAGATAGTACACCCCCGCTTTGCTTAAGGTATGACGCTATTTGATTTTCTAACTGAGTAACCTGACAGTCTTTTGGCCCACGTACATGGTTTATTGTGCGGCACTTTGCCTGGATCAGGCTTGTGTGATTTAAAACATTTCACATGTTCTAATCTTTGTGGAGAAATTAATTTAACTGCTAAAAATTAGTGTACACCAATAAAGTCACTTTCTTCTTCTCCTCCTCTTCTATATCTTCCCAAATCCAGTTGGAGCTCAAACACAAGGGTTATAAGTTGAATATCAATCGGAACCGACTGAGAATCCGTTGCCTGGTATCTCAGTTTTAGGCCAACGTTTCGCTCTTGACACAAAATTTTTATCCGAATAAAGGTGGGAAAAGAATTCACGTTCAAAATAAAACTGCACCTTGATGCCTAAGGGTATGATCTAAGGTACGATAAAAATAATTAGTGTAGAATCAAAACATATTAATCCTGACAAAATCTTCAAGGATGGTGTTCGTTGGGCTTCGGACTGGATATTTTGTAGAGGACAGCAGAGATTCTAAAATGCTGTCAAAACACATTCATGGACGTGTTTCAACCGAAATGCCAAGTTGTTGAGAGAAAAACTGTACAGAAATTGCAGTGAATTCAAACGAATCCTTACCTGGTCGACAGAGTTTTCCCTGTTCCACCTTCCAAGAAACAAACCGTTGTTCAAGTTGCCGCAACGCATCAACCACAGATCGAAGACCAGCACGAACGCTCGTCTTTTCTGGGGGCTCATCTTGTGCTCTCGGTGACGCCTTCGCTGGCGTCCCAGTTGTCCGCTGGGAAGGAAGAATGCTTGTAGGCTTCGGAGGGGTTGAAGGTTTGGCTGGACAGATCATGGTATTAAGACCTCGAACGGATTGCGAAACTTGCGCAAGATTTTCCACAATACGCACAGCATAATCGTTCATGCTCTTTTCTCGGGAACTCAACATGCCTTCCTGCGCGGAGTCAGGCCACGCTTCGATCGCGTATCTGGTTGCGGTGACTGACTTGGCATGATTGAGCAATTGAATCAGACACGAGATGACATCTCGAGCCGCGGTGAGAAGCTGCACTTGCGATTCGACACATGTGTCGGCTGATAAATTTGCGCTGCTAAACTGGTGAGCAGCGCGTGATGCTGTGGACTTGATGCTATCTGCCAAAGCGCTGGCGTGTGAGAAACAATTCTTCGCCGAAACCGAGAGAGCCGTTTGATCTGTAGAAGCATTCTTGGTCTGGAAATCAAGTACATATGTAATGGGATCGAATAAGAGGAAGCTAACATAAAAACACTGCCCCCTATCTACCTATACGACAATGATAAAGAACTGCATGGTAGTTTCTTTTGATTCAATCATTGACCGATCTTATGGTTACAAAATCTTTTGAGTTTCACGTTTTATGGTAGACAATTTTAGTGAGACCGACGGGATGTTTTTCGATGACAGACGGTAGCACAAGAGCCTAGATTTTAGAGAGCGCAGTGTTGTCGACACAACATCGGTGTAACGGCATTAAGATAGGATTCGATTTGACACGAGCCGATATAACAGAATGCAGCTAACAATAGAGCGAGATATCAAAGGTTTTCATAGCCGGGGGTGGCAGTGGGGATAAGCTCCCACTGTTTATAAAATGCTCCCATATGACGCGGGTCTCAAACAGCCTCTGACAACCAAGTCCAGTTTCTGGCCTGCCCGAGTGGCTCCGCGAGCCCGGTGGAACTGCTTTGACCAAAAGAAGAAGACGCGAGGGCGAGTGACCGGCGCCTGAAAACCAGTTTGCTTCGGGCAGATGGAGCTTGTTAGCCAGGAAGGGTATTTCATCGAAGGGAAGGAAAACCCCGATTTTAAACCTCCGCTGCCTTGCGGGATACTCGATCGCGGGAAAGGCTTCGGGAGAAAACCCTGAGGAAACATCTGGAGCAGAGTCTCGTAGACGGTTAGTTGGTGCACACCACCTCTTTCTGGCAACTCCGTGCTGCCTTGCAGGTCGCACTTGGTTGTGAAAAGGTTAGAGAAGCTGACTCGAAAAAAACGCCGAGTGGTGCTGGGGACGCCGCTTTGTACCCAAATTCCTAAGAATCTTCATTGAAGCCGACTCATCCTCCAGGAGGAGATAGTTGCTTAAAAGTAAAGTAAAAGTAAGATATCACCTCCGTTCGAGACAGTGGGACATAAAAATGATATTGCCCGGAACATATGCCGTAACACCATGTAGATTTTGTTTGCTTGGATGAACGTTTGTGAGCAGTGAAGAAAAATCGGTAAGAGGACGACGACAATAACAACAACAGCAAAAGTTTTAACATCTCACCAGCATTTGTATATCTTCCGCCAGTTCCTTCGCAGCATTCAATGCTGATTCTTGCGCAAGTTGGAAGCTCCTCGGCTTTGGGCTCACAGACGGTCCTTTCCCGACCGGCGTTTCTGACGACACTGATTGATCCACCAACGTTCCGGCACGTGCGAACAAACACGCGGTATCCAAATCGGCGATCAACCGACCGAGGTTACTAGCAGCGGTGGCGCAAGCATCTGCCCCGGGAGCACACGATTGAAGAACAGCCTTGAGATCGTCCGCTCGGTTGACTAAATTGTTATGTCGGTCACGATGTAGAGGAGCACGAAGGAATTCCGAGCAGGCAGCACCGAGAGCCTGGAAAGTGGAACAACGTTTTGGAATAGTTTGTAAGACGTGCCATGTGGCTGGCTGAAAAGAGGTAGAAAGATACCTGAGTTCCGTGGCACAGTCGATTAGCCAAATCCAAACGTGATTCCGAATGATTGCCGTTGGTCAGGGAGAAAGTTATCGATTTAGTTGAAGCCACCAGTTGTAAGAACACTTGGGACATGGCAGCTATCGCATTAGCTCGAGCTGTGGGGTCGGCGTTACTTTCACGACTGTGCTGTTGTGAGACACGGTTTGCGGCTGTTAGCAAAGCGCGAAGTTGTTGGCTCAACTGCGTATGTGAGCTGACGAAGTTGGCTGATGGAGAGGAAGTGTTGTGGGCCGAATTGTTCGAGGAGTCATTCAGATTGAATCGTTGTGGATCGTCCAGCTGAAAGTAGAGAGCGGTTGATCTAAAGTTAACGGCTGTTGAACATAAACGTTAGAAATACATTAATGTTAACATATTGAGAACAGAGAGAGGTTTATGATGCAACCGTATCTCTTGTTGGGTCAGATTGTAGTGGTAAACTAAGGACAATAATATCAAACGAAACATACTTAGAAATGGAAGTCAAATTGACTTGAATGTCATGTTATGCGGTCGTTTTCACAAGGAGCCTTTCAATTTAGATGAAATATTCGAAAATGGGAGGTAGTAGATACCACGAACACGGGAAAAATCAAGAGCCTAACAGCAAGGAAATAATAATATTGATAGTGTCTTGGCTATATGGAACTCAACTAATCGATACTTTCTGCCGATGTAATGCTGTATGGTATGGTACGAAAGCAAAAGAATGATCCAGGCGAAGAGCCGCACAGTCACAGACTGCATGTGGGCTAAGATACTGACAGGTTGCCCAGGCCTAGACAGATGTAATGCTGTCACTGATTATGACGATTAGGATGATACTAATGATGTTGTTGTTAGTGATGATGCTGAAGATGACGGAGTGAATGCATTAAATGATGTCGTGAGTCACTGTTAAGGAGGTGGATTATCCGGCATCGCCGCTCACTCGATGCCCGAGGCCGCAAGCATACGATGGAAACGATAGAATTTGTAGGCATCGGTGAGATGACGTTCCCATACAGCTGGATGTATGATTAAACATTACCGAACCTTACCACGACCTGAAAAGTTGACTGAGTTGATTTCATCACACACCGAGTGATGCATGTGCGATAATTTGAGCTGATACCGTGGTCGCACATAAACGTGTTCAATACCAGATCCCATAGAACGAAACATTTCCGACACCGTTTATGTCACAGATACGCAACCAGTGAACAAAACATAAACAAAGATATCATGCTGCGGAATTTGTGATTACAACCTAGGCACTAGAGTGTGAGCTTCGCTTTCTTAGGGTTGCGTTTGCTTGATAAGTACACACGGACTGTTTACCTTCGAACATGCGGTATTGATGGATGCCACGTGCCACGCGATGCCACCTTGAATTTGCGCGACTCCGTCCACGTGAGAAAGCAAATCGGAACACGCTTGTTTGAGTTGATTCGCGTAGTCTTCCACATTGTGACGCGGTGCAGATGAAGGAGACTTTTCAGAGAGAAAAGGGGTACATCCGGTTAGAATCCGCTGGTTTTTATAAGGTATCGATAGAGAAAGCTTACCAGCTCGCTACGAATGGAATCCGTGAGGCAGTTGAGCAGTTGCTGTGATGCCTCGAGCACTGTGCGACCAAGGGTGAGCAAATTACTTTGGTCAGAGTGGTGGCATAAACCCCCTGCGGACTGCACACATTCCTGAGAATGATGAAGAACAAGCGTAACGTGTGTCGTACGTTGAATTTCAGAAGTGAGGAACAGGTGTAGGTAAACAATCATTAAATACAAAAGATCTTTTGAGTGAAGAACCCTTCAAATAGTTAGGTACTCGTGTCAGAAGTAGCGCATCAGCAAAAGATGAGATGTGTGTCATGTCTTGGATGACTAGAGATGACAATGGTTTATCAACGAAATGTAGGTTCAGAATCTATAGAGGAGTGGTCTGTGTGGTTTCGTTGTATGAGTCCGGATGATTCAAAAACAAAAAATAAAGCGAATAAAACTCTCTCCACCATTGACTGAGACAGATGATATCATTGCATAGTTTAGAGTAGCGGTGACAGCGACTTAAACAAACTTTGCTAGTCAAAATGTGCGGAGTTGAGGCAAAGCTATCGTTTTGTTCACCTCCTCTAATTCGTAATGTCGTCACTTCAAGGTGGTCAAACTCGGATTAAGATTAAACAGATGAAGGTCCGTGACAACGAAACTAGCTATTTTGTTAAAGATCCACATGGCTGGTTTTAATCCACGTAAGCCGGCTTCGCAGGTGTCGGATTCAAGAAAACATGGTCCCATCGAAATGACTTACTCAGCACACTGAAAGACACGGCACAAGCAATTTATGAAGAGAATACTATGTGTCCGTTAATATGATGTCGTTGAAAGTTCAGATCGCGTTAATTACTCCTTCAGAAGCAGCAGGACGTTGGTGTCATTGGTTCCCAAGTTGTCTGTTCGCAAGGAAACAGACAGAATAGACAGTATAGCCACTAGTGAAGTTCGAAGAGGTTCGGTATTTGGGGTTTTAACGTATCCAATACACACAAATGATCTGCCACCATTCGTACGGTGGAAAATTACATACGCGCAATGCTTGTGGGAACAACAAATGGGGATATGGGTTCACTTTCGTAACATGAACATCACAGTAAATTGATTCGCAGTTTGACACCAAAAATACAAACACTACGAATGGGAACTAAAAAACATTCTGAACTGAAAACCACACCTTCGTTAAACTGGGCAAGTAATTTCCAATGTTGTAGACATCGTGTGCCAACAATTCCCACCGCGATTGCTTCCAGTTGAACAGCACATCGGACGCTTGTTGATCAAGTTGCTGCAAGCTGGAACGGATCAAATTCAACGATATTTCCAGGCGACCACTGATTCCCGACGGTGGTTTCTCAGAGGTGGACAGTTGCAGAGCGGCGTCATCGAGTTCCGAGACCAGGTGCGTCACGACTGAGATGACATGGTTACACGCTTCCACGCCGGGAACTAATTGGCTGGAATTAACGGTAGACATTTATAACGGCAAGCGAAATAGGTTTCGAAATGCAGTGTATCAGACGGTGAGATATACATCTGAGCTATACATCTGTTGTATTGCATCAGGATAAGTGTTGCTTTCATCATCATCACCATGGAGGGCATTACACCGATATCGAGTGCCGAGTGCTTAACT
>JACCGJ010000954.1:0-13454 GCA_013407085.1 Atriophallophorus winterbourni
GCTGAAAGTCTTGCAGTTCCGACCTTATAGTAGCGAAGCTATTCAGTTGTTTACGGAACGGATGAACCCCTCTCCAGTGTTCCCTTACTCTGAACGTGGTGCTGAGGAAATATGAACCGTTTTGTTAATGATATTGGTATTCAATTTTTTCATATACAGGCAACGGTTAATACCACTACTTCAATGGAAACTCTTATTACCGATAACGCACACACACTCGCCGACCACGACAATATAATGACGAAAGTTATCGAATATTCTGGGCTGTGGAAAACGTTTTTGTTTATCGTTCAACTTCCTCTACTGTCGGGTTTTAGTGTTAGTATTTTCTAATGTCTCAAGTCGCTTAGTTTACGAAACGTCAACACCGTTTTGAAATATGTCTCGAGACCTCGGTATCTGAAGATGCTGCTGCTAGTGCTCAACAGCCTCGAGCTCACAGATTTCATCAAATGGTTCCATATTTTATAAAGGAAAGCCCCAGTTGAAATATACAATACGCAAGCGAGGGTGGTCACTACTGCATTATTTATCGTCTAAAGTTTGTGAAAGTCGAATTGGTGTTCAGGCAACCCAACCGCATCTCAGCATCAGTGTAGCCTCTCCGAATGCAGATTTAAGGTTTCACGCGTTCATGCTTTAGTTCGTTACTATTTGATGCAAATCGGTTATACGCTACAACCTTATAAGTGTAGTGCCGGTCGACCATTAGGTATTCTGCTGTCATTGCGTGTTGTTTGGCGATTTCTCTATCTTTGCCCAACCCCATTTTCGCCCCCCTCTTATTCGATGCCCATCATATTTCAGTTACACGATTCCTTCATCGAAGCACGTCGAGCGTTAGCTCGCGAGACTGCCGCTTTGCTGCGTACGTATCGTCAACAACAGCAACAATCGGGCACGCTAACCGCCGACCCCATGGGGACCAGTGTGGTTCAATACACGGTGTGCAACGTGCAGCCCGGCGAATCGGCCATGGCCATTCGTCGTGGGGGTATCACGTGTGCCTGTTTCACCGAGAATCATGCCGGTTGGTTGGCTGCCGGTTTCGGTTCGGGGCGGATTCGTGTTTGGTCGCTGGGTCCGGAATCGTTACGACGAATGCTACCGGCGAGAGACTTGGCCGATTTGGACAAAGACGATGGTCGAGTTCGTACTAAAATGTTGCATGATGAGAATGAGTAGGTCTACTGAATTGTTTCTTATTTTCTTGTTCGTTTATATATATACATACTACATGCTTTACTGTATGGCATTGAGACCTGGGCTATCCACGCAAGACACGTACGGAAGCTGAATGCTTTCCATTTACGAAGCATCCGTCGTATCGTGGATGGACAATGTAACAAACGCTGAAGTGCTTTCTAAGGTTGGTGTACAGAGCATGTTCACCTTATTACAACAGCGCCATCTTCGCTGACTCGGTCATGTGTAGAGAATTGAAAATGGTCGTATTCCAAAAGATCTACTCTATAGTGAGCTGAAATCAGGAATTCGACCTTTGGGCAGACCGCACTTGCGGTACAAAGACGTTTGCAAAAGAGATATGAAAGCTCTTGGCATTGACCCGGCGAGTTGGGAAGAACTTGCTATTGACCGCTCACATTGGAGGCATTGTGTAAAGCATCGTCTGCAAGCGGGTGAGGAGCAAATACAGCTCTTGGCTGCAGATTACGCAGATTACGCCGCCGGCGTGCAGCTGACGCTGATAGACCGAGTATTGCCTATTGCTCTGAACCCTGTATCGAACTGTTTCGTCATTTGAAAAGCTAAAAAGTAATATCACGCTGACCGACGATCAAATGATGCTGCTTGACCGGATACTAATGCTCTCCGCCTGCAATCGATTGGAATGTTTTGGACCGATCGTGTATTCATAATGCAAAGAAATTTTAGGTGTGTGCACACTGTACACACGCGATTGTGATGTACATCCATGGCCAACATCGACCGAAGGAGGCCAACAACAACACACCGTAGGTGGCAAATCGACCACTGATCCTGTGCATGCCTACATGACGTGATACCCCCTAGGCTGTTTTCTCGGTGAGGTAGAAACAGTGGTGGTGGTTTGACTGCGACTTAGTCATTTTCGCTATTTTGATTATCACAATTGGTCTCACGAAGTGAAGTCCAGAAGTGAAACGTTACCCAAAACATGCTCTGACCGATTGCACTCACATTTCTTTGCGCTATCCACCAGCTTTCGTTATTCGATACCCACGAATTATTCGCATTCCGTGGTATTATCGTGTCATTAATATAGATATCTGTCGACGGGTGGTACGGCCAAATGTCCACTTGCTAAAGTAAACGCCCACACTTTCGACAATTAGCACGCTTTTAGGATGCCTTCTCATCGCGTTTATACCACTCCTCTGGCAGAGATGCACTGGGATGAAGAAGTTTGTTGTTTTGAAAATATTGGATCCCCAAAACCCGGCAACCAAGCGGTTGGGAAACTTACGCAATAGGACTGCAACCCGGTCATTGTATCAGTGTAGTTTATTGTGTGTTTCATGATTTTTAACGCTGTGTCGTTGTGGTGTATCACAATGAAATATAGAACCCTAAAAATCACTTGCAGTGAAACTACAAATATACGGTTTGCTATTTTGCTTACCGTTTTCCTTATGCATCTTTGATCATCTGCTTTTTCCTATCACGAGTTCCTTGGCAATTTGTCCGGTTCCAGAGCGGTGCTTCATGATGTTTACTATCTCTTGTATACGACCGACATAATGTCTCATATTGTGTACTATGTATGACATTGCCATTTTCTTCAACTTGCCCATCTTTGTTTACTGTGAGATTTCGGCGATGTTTTAAGTAACTCACTCACTTGATAGGACTCGTATGCACCCGAGTCAGTTCTGTGTTCCCTCGATCTCTTTTTCGTTTGCAGTGAGATGCATCCAACCCGTGATCTTCTTGGGCACACGGGTAGTGTGCACGGGGTCGCTTTCAGTCCCGATCGACAGCTGATCGTTTCCGCTGGCTCAGACGGCACCGTACGTCTGTGGTCTAGTCAACTGTGGGGTGGGGCGCTAACCATGTGGCGCGATCACGTGATGCCAGTTTGGTCCGTGGCCTGGGCTCCGGTCTACGGGCACTATGTGGTTTCGGGTGGAGCGGATCGAACGGCACATTTGTACGCGACCGATCATGCGCCAGACGCCTTGCGTGTGTTCGCCGGACACCATGGAGACGTGACCGTTGTGGCGATACATCCTAATATAAACTATGTGGCAACGGGTAGTGCGGATCGAGCTGTTCGTCTGTTTGATGTCCGATCGGGAAAGATGACGCGATTGTACACCGGGCACAAAGTAGGTGATCCCTTCGTTTTATCGTGATTTGTGTTTGTTCAAGCTTATCGATGCAGAACCCATTTCAAAATCAGTCAAATCCATTTGTAAAGGCTTAAGTGGATTCGGATTATCGATCCGAACTTGATCAGACATCACAAAACGGGCTGTGGTGATTGCGATGGAAATGCATGCAAATACAGATGTTCGTTTTATCGTTATCACAGATATTTCATATAATGAACTACTAATAAGTAGTTTCACATATCTGAATTTCATTGCGTTGGCGACCAACTTCTTCGCTCTCATTTTCACCTACACGAGCACTCTGTTAGAATCGTCTAGACATGGATTCAAATACAAAATTAATTGTTTTTACGTAGTTTTTTCACTCCGAAGTCATGGTTTTATTCTCGGTAATTGCATTTCTGATTTCCATGTCTTGCCCGTAAATACTACAAACTGGCTTACATTTGTGTGCTACTAAGACCTAATTCGTCTTACTTTTGGTTTTATAAACGATGTTGTCTCCACGATGAATCATCAACTTCACAACCTCATCTCAAGTATTTATGGCTGCTAAAATTTGATGCATGTGATTTCATTTATAGCTCTACTCATTCCTCATTCTGATTCGCAATAACTGAGGGGTCTAATGTAAATCCTCTATCAAACGGATAGCCTCCAGTGGTTTCGTTCGTGTTTTCTTGCACATTCCCAGCATCCATCCATCAAAGTTAAACTGTTTAAAAAAGTTGTGCTTGAAAGACACTTTTTTTACAAAGATCTACGGTGTTCAAATACAGAATAACAGCAAGGTCAAGACGCTTAATGCTAATGTAATGTTTTTCTCTCATCACCCCACCACCGGTTTCTGGTTGTTCGCCTTCATGAGATGGTGACTATGTTGAAACAGTGCCTTGAAACAGTGGTAAAGTAGTGAACACATTTGTACATGAAACCACGTCTCAATCGCTTGACCAGGACTCACTCTCTGTGCAATCGTGCAGCATTTCTGTGCTGTGCGGCTAACATCGTGCTAAATTGATTGGCCAACGGTAGTGAGCTGCATGCTGGAACACGCTGGAGTCTCACTACCCTTTCTATTTCTATTTCTCCCCTCATATCTGTCTAGGCCTGGGCAACCTGACAGTATCATAGCCCACGTGCTGTCTCTGACTGTGCGGCACTTTGCCTGGATTCCTTGTAGGAACTATTCAACAATTACTTCAAAGTATAGCTCTGTTTACTACTTTTCCACATTGAACCTTTTACTTATAGTGCCAACCTTTTTGAACACTATTCTTCATCTTTCAGGGATCTGTTCAATGTTTAGCTTTCTCCCCATGCGGTCGCTATTTAGCTAGCGGAGGTTGGTGTGGAACGGTTTGTCTCTGGGATTTGGGCACCGGTCATCAAGTGGGACAACTAGGCGGTTTTCTTGCTGGTCAGTCTCAAGAGAATACCATTTCCAGTCCATGGCTCACGGGCCCCGTCGTATCCCTGGCCTATTGTCCCGACAACTCAGGTCGCCTGGCCGCGGGTGGTTTGGATGGCGCCTTGCGTATTTGGGACGTCAACAGCGGTCGTGTTAGTCGAGACGCTGCCAACGCAAACCCAACACACCCCGGTTTGGTTGCCATGCATCGGGCCACCAAACAGCAAATACATCGGGGACAAAATGCCCAGGGTCCGGTTAATCCGCACTTTATCAGTTATTATTCCTCAATCGCCGGTCCGGAAGCCTCGGATCAGTGTTTACGAGAATCATTTTTTACCAGAAGAACGTCTATTTTGGCTTTGCAATATGTGCATCCGTATTTGTTATTATCCGCCGGACCATATAATCAAGTTTAGCGAGTTTGACCTCAAATATTTTGTAAATAGCTGTAATTTTCATTACATATTTGATCATTCACTTTTCGTTGTTTTGCCCCTGTCATCGCCATCATCATCGTGCTACCCCAGTTGTTTATTCCCGCTTCTCGAGGTCCCATGAAACCAGTTTCTCGCTCTAGTTGTGTCTGTCACTGTTTTCCAACCCCCAAGACATCAAAGTAACTCCTACATCATTGTTGGATAAGACTGGCATGACCATCCTGTTCAATTACATGCCCCCCCCACACGTAGATTGGGTAAATCCATGGGATTAACCCAAAATCATCATTTGCATGCATTTCCATCACACACACACACACACACACACTTCATGACTGGTTTCGTGCTGTGTGCTCAGCAAGTAGAGGCAGTACAATGGCGTACAAGCTCAAATGTACGCCACGGATGTGAATGAATGCAATAATTCGGTACTGTGCAGCCAACAGCATGCTAAATTGATTTGCCAATGGATTGAAATGTCAATTGCTGCATGTGGAAAAATGCTGGAGTCTGACTGCCATGCTATTCTCATTCTCTCTCTTGGCCTGGTCAAGCTGACAGTGGTATCTTAGCCCATGTGCAGTGGATGACTGTGCGACAATGCTTGAATCAGACTTGTGATTTCATACACACAAGCTCAAATTGTTTACCGTTTTTTCACTGTTTCAAGGCACCACGAATCCTGATCGTATTATCCCTATCTGATAAGTATAAACAGCACGAAACCGGTCGTGGGGTGTGTGATGGAAATGCATGCAAATGATGATTTTTTACCTCCTACATTGTTTGGCATCGCCACGATTTTGTCTCGCTATCAACACTGCTTGTTGTACGTTATATAATCTTCCAGCACATCCCCAAGGCCCTAACGTATTATGGTATGGTATGGTATGAAAGCACAAGCCTGATCCAGGCAAAGTGCCTCACAGTCAGAGACTGCACGTGGGCGATATTACTGTCAGGTTGCCCAGGCCTAGAGAGATATGAGAAACAAAGAATAAAGATGGTATTGAGTCTCCAGCGTGTTTCAGCATGCAGCTCACTACCGTTGGCCAATCAATTTAGCACGGTGTTAGCCGCACAGCACAGAAGTACTGCACGATTGCACATTCGCGCGCCTAACTCATTAAGGGAACACCGTATCGCGTTCACTCATTGGCTCAACTTGGCCTGACTTTATTTACTCCATCTTTTCTTTCTGTACGACAAACAGGGATTTTATTCTCACCGTTCGCTCTGGAACTTACATATTCTTACCCTTGTGTCTTCAGTTTTCATCCCATGGTGAGACACAAGCGATCAACGAACCGTTCTACACGTGTCTTGTGTTTACATGTTCCATTTTTACGTTTTTACAGACAAGTTTGTAACCTATTTTAACTGCTGGAGTCGTAGCTAGTCGTTTAAATGGATTGTGACGACCCATGATAAACAAATAAGTTCATCTTGAATGTTCTACTGGAGCCATATTACTTACTTTTACTTTACTTTTGTGCGACTATCTCCTTCTGGAGGATGAGTCGGCTTCAATGAAGGGTCTTGGGAATTTGGGTACAAAGCGGCGTCCCCAGCACCACTCGGCGTTTGTTCAAGTCATCTTTAGTCTTTTCACAACCAAGTGCGACCTGCAAGGCAGTAAGCAGTTGCCAGAAAAAGAGGTTGTTTGCTCCAACTAACCGTTTATCAGACTCTGTTTCAGATTTTTCCTCGAGGTTTTCTCCCGAAGCCTTTCCCGCGATAGGGTATCCCGCAAGGCAGCGGAGGTAGAAAATCAGGGTTTTCCTTTCCCTAGATGAAATGCCCTCCCAGGCTAACGAGCTCCATCTGCCCGAAGCAAACTGGTTTTCAGGCGCCAGTCACTCGCCCTCACCCCTTCTCTTGTTGGTAGAAGCAGTTCCGCCGGGCTCGGGGAGCCACTCGTGCAGGCCAGAAGCTGGACTTCGTTGTTAGAAGCTATTTGAGACGCGCGCCATATGGGAGCATTTTATAGACAGTGGGAGCTTATCCCCACTGCCACCCCCGGCAACCACTGCAGCCATATTATAAGGTATTAATAGTAGGCTTCCTGTTTACTCTTCGGGGAATATGTGAAGAGTGTCAGAACCTGCAGAACATTTTCTGAATCAGACATCGGGAATGACAAAATTCAAACGAATTTAGTCATCTCATTCTCTGATCCAGGAATAATTTTTTGGCGTTTAATTTTGCTCTGCCAAAATGGGTTTATTCTTAGGGTTGTTTCAATAGAAATCTCAGTAATTCATTAGTTATTATCATCTACATTATTCTACCATAGAAAAAGATTTGTAGCTGACCATGAAACTAGTTATGAATTTCTGATCGGTTTCAAACGTATTTAATTACTCGCCAAACCGATTAATGTTAGTCCGATTAATGTTAGTCCTTTGATGGTTTGGTTGTAGTAGTTGGCCTCCTTTAATCGATGTCAGCCATGTATGTACATCGTAAGTGTATGGTTATCATGAAACCTGGACCTTACGTAAAGAACACATTCAGCGTCTCCAAGTATTTGACAACCGATGTCTCCGCAACATTCTAGGATTTTGCTGTTACAATCGCATACGCACCGAAGCTCTCCGAAATAAGTTGTTCGGTAGTAATGTTGGTATATAAGCAGATCAACCTGCCTCGATTACGCTGGCTGGGTCACGTTTTACGGATGCCGGACCACCAACTTCCGCAACGGATTCCTTTTACGACGCCACATCCTGATTGGCGTAAATCTTGGGTTGGCCAAACCGTCACATGCCATAGGCAGTTAATAAAAACCCTTACTAGTAACCTTTCCTAAGTCGGCGCAGCGCGTCTTCCAGGCTGGTGTCCCCGCGATCAGATATCGCAATGGTTAGTTACGCTTCAGGATATGTCCCGAAACCCTATTTAATGGCGGTCTTGCGCTAAGCATATTCTTGGAGTGTTTGCTTAACCTTGTATGTTGTCAAACGGAGTGACGAGAAAAGCTTGTTATGATGCATGACAGTGAAAGCCGCAAGGAAGCTGCCGTGCTGATGTCGCTCTACTCGTTCACGAAACTTGTTTGAATGCATGTTCCATTCGAGGTGTAGACACCTCTTCGCAGTTTGTTTGTGCTTACTCTTCTATAGAATCCGTAGCTATTTAAGTCCCACTCTTCCCCATCTTTTAGGATTTTACTTTTTCATGGTTGTATGGCAGTTAAGTATTCGGTACGCGCTACCGGTGTAATGCCGTCTGTGATTATGTCTGACGGTTCCAGAACTTGTATACTTTTCCCACATTTGTATCACCCGATCGCGACAAGCATGCCTGTTATCGGGTTTAATGTTTTGGGCGCTAGTTTCACGTGATGGTGCATTATGTTCAGTTAATGTTGAGCGCAAAGTGCTTGCCATTTTTCCTAACTAACCGAGACAAATTATGGGGTTCCGCCAGACGGTAGATGGTAGCGCACACCGTAAGGCGTGAGACTACAATGGTTTTGGCCGTTGGTTTAAGTCCCACCCGACGCAGGAGATATACACCCCTGGTGAGCTCCAATAATACCAAAACCCGAGTTCAGCGCATTCAACGTTATCATTTTTGGAATATTTCGAACGATTTGCTACTTGTGAGTAATCACAACCATAAACTGGAAATTATTTGATGTTCAATATCTAAGCTAAAACAGATTTTCCAAGATCGTGTAACTCTACATGCCTGTGTAATGAATTTGAGAACTTTATGACAGTCAACCCAGAAATTCGCTCTAATCTTTTGTCTAGATTTATTTCCCGTTGACGTTTATTGCTTTTTCATATAATATATGTTGTATCAAGCGCATGCGAATCCTTATCTTACTGTCCCTACCTGATGAGTGCAAACAGCACGAAACCGGTCGTGCGGTGTGTGACGGAAAAGCATGCAAATGAATATTTTGTTATATGTTGTATCAATTGTGAGAAATGACAGAAACAAACTTTTCCACGCGATAGTGTATGCGCTATTCAGACGATTAATTTTTGAATGTCCTGAGATTCGAGAATGTTCTGGTCCGATTTCAATTCAAAGCGAGCATAACTCGATCAGCTTGCATATCCTACAGTTCAGCAGATTCATAGCAGCTGCTTCATAAACACACTTTCCGCTGTGGTATCCGATACTTTTACATTGTGTGGAACGCGATGGCTAGTGTTATGCACGACGCCACGGCGTCAGTATATTGTAGTGTCATCTCTATAAATAAGGTCTCCTTGAACCACGCCGTTGACGATTGTAATGTACGATAAAGGGTTCAGGGATTCCACTTGTCTCAAGTTATAAATCAGAATGCAGAGGTGATCAGAATAAACCAAGCGAACCATATGCTGATATAAGGAATCATGGCACGTGATACGTCGATTAAATGGAGGTAGCAATAATAATAATTTACTAACAATGAGAGCCGCGTGTCGTTCAGCTAAATTTTTTAGAACGCGGTCATCTGCGGTTATGGTATCACGTCTGCACTAGCGGCTTTGCGCGTTAAAGTTCAGTCCCGTGACAGACGTATTGATCCAGTTCTACACCAATCAGAGGACGGCATATTTGAATCAACGCCGCTACGACCAATGAAATTTAGCTCCGGTCAGATGGGAATCGTACACAAACGAAGCCCACAATAATTTAGCGCATTATCTCTAACGTTTCTCCTGATGGCCGATCCCCGTTTAAAGAACGCCAAAGCCATATTTGTAATTGGTGAGTCCTTGTTTGCAATAAATTTTAATGCTATTGGAATGCGTTCAGTTATTTTACGATTTCTTGAGTGAGATGAACTTATGTGATTACGATCGTTGAGTTATTCCGTTATATTGTCTAATGCAAAATGCAGCAGTTAGCCATATCGTAGATACCAAAATGCATTAGGAACTACAGTCGTTACAGCCTTGACGAAGACTAACTTTTATACTGAAAATCTAAAGCAGTTGGTCAGTAGCTGTCTTTCGTCGTTCGCAATATATATATATATATATATATATATATATATATATATATTTCCGTGAAACGTTATAATAGTTAGTATAGTATTACTATAGTAATAATCGTGCAGTACTTTGTGCTGTGCTGCTAACACCGTGCTAAATTGATTGGCCAGAGGTAGTGAGCTGCATGCTGAAACACGCTGGAGTCTCACTAGCATTTCTATTTCCCCCTCATATCTGTCTAGGCCTGGGTAACCTGACAGTATCTTAACCCACGTGCAGTCTCTAATTGTGCGGCACTTTGCCTGAATCAGGCTTGTGCTTTCATACCATATCATACTATAGTAATAAATAAATAGTAAATAGCAATCATTATGCGATAAATTTAGTAAAGTTGGTAAAAATCATCGTTTGGAAAATTAGTTAGACACCCCAAACACGTACATTTTATTTGATGTTTCGTTTATTAGGTGGTCCTGGAAGTGGTAAAGGAACGCAATGTGATAAACTTGTCGAGAAATGTGGCTACAATCACTTGTCCAGCGGCGATTTATTGCGCGCAGAGTGTGCTTCTGGTTCTGCTCGAGGAAAGCAGCTGACGGAAATTATGCAACGCGGGGAACTGGTTTCATTGGTAAGAATATTACAAGTTATGCCTCGAATAACGAAATTTCACCTAAAGTATTATTAGCAATTCCTCATTAGAAAACATACTCACATTTGGCAGTACTTCCCGAGAAATGTTTCAGCAGTCTGAAATTTCATATTTCAACCTCAATCAATTTATCTCTCTCATTTATTCCTTAACGCAGTGAATTTTCTTAGCTGTATTGATGCAATGCATGGAAAACCAGAAGCAATTATAATATAATTAAACCACCCGTATTGGGTTGCTCCAATCCCTGCGCAGCACATTGGTCGTTTATACGGGTCTGGAGCGCTTGACCGGGAATCAATCTACATTTGAACACCTTGGTTCTTTTTATGAACCAAAGCTAACTTCAAAGCATAACTTTTGTTCAAAACTACCTGATCTTTACTATAATGCTCACCCTTTCTGGTTATTCATCGTTCTACTGCGTTCTCATTTTTTTGTCGCCGCGGTACCAGAAATCATGAGATTGAAGGTGGCGATGCTAACACCTAACTAAATCTTTGTTCTTCAAATTCGTTTGCAATCATTTCGTTCCTTTATATAATAGGTACTTGCTTGTAAACAGATGATTTGACTCTATGAGAAAGCACATGCTAGTCTTTTGAACTTATCTCGATTCCGCTGGAAATAATAATGAAACTGGGAATATTACATTTTCTAGTCGTGCAAGATGGGTTCGAGCCTGCAATATCTTAACAAAAACAGATAAATAAATTACCAGTGCACGAAAGTTGCCTCAGTTAAAATTTGATTGAGTGATTTTCGGCTGGAAGTAAACCTGTGGTTGTTTTATTATGGTGAGCATGCTAGCCAAACTTGATGATAGTTGAATTAGTAAACCGATTTTTCTTACACCCATTCCCCATGTGACCAGACCATTTTGATGTTTAGTTGGTTCAGCGCATTTGTCTCGAAACGAGGTCAACACGCACCATCGATTGCTCGGCTGGTTAAATAAGATACTCCTAGACCTTCATCGATTTGGGATTTGAAAAAAATGATCACGTGATAGAGTGACCCTGAAATGGCGCTATTAAGGCACTGATCGCACACTTTTTGATACGGCTCAATTATAATTCCGCACCACGTTGTTGTGGAATGTGACGCTGGTTGTTGAACTCAAATTTTAGAATGCCATAATTAAGGGGTTACCAGTAGATATATGAGAAAAGTAAGGCAATATCCACAATGAAGAAACAAGTCCAAATTCCACGTTGCCGTAAAATATAGTAAATCTTATTTTAATCGAATTAGGCTTCCTCGGTCCTCCTTGAAACAGTGGTATCGATCTGGATCATAAAACTGTTGATACTGCGGCAATCTGCAGGATCACTGTTGTTGTTGTTGTTGTTGTTGGCCTCCGGTCGATGTCGACCATGGATGTACATCACAATCGCATGAATTTTAATGTTCTACAGCTTTTCGAGTGACTAAACAGTCCGATTCGGGAGGAACAATCTCTTCCACAGCGCTTGAAACGATAGGCAGAATTTGGTCGTTGGGCGTCAGTTGCACGCTGGTGGTATGATCTGCGTTCAGCAGCCAAGAGCTTTATCCGCTCCTCCCTAGCTTTCAGACGATGAATTATTTATTGGATTACTTCACAGGGCTTAAAGTTCTCACTCGAATCAGCGCCAGTATAAATGTATTTTGTCGTTGTTGTGGCGGTATCAATAATTCTGAAGATCATTTAACTATCAGTCTGCATAAACTGCTTTTTCAAAAATAGCTATGTCATGTATTATATCCGTTTTGATTAACTTGTTCTATTTAGATTCTCTGACGCGAAGAATAAAAATCGAATGATTTCGCAGTTTACTGGACGAATTTGAAAAGTATAAAAACCGTCAAACATGAAATCGTCATTCGCTTGTAATGTACAGTGTGAACAAACACTATTCATACATAAGGCGCACCGGAATATAAGGCTCACTGCCGATTTTTCGTAAAAATTAGTGTTTTTATGTGCGCCTTATAGTCCGAAAAATACGGTACATTCATATCGACGTCGACCGATGGTGGCCAACAATTATCCGATGAGCAATTATTAAAAAATAGATAAATTTATGATTGATAGATGAATAGATAGATAGATAGATAGATAGATAGATAGATAGATAGATAGATAAATAGATAGATAGATAGATAGATAGATAGATAGATAGATAGATAGATAGATAGATAGATAGATAGATAGATAGATAGATAGATAGATAGATAGATAGGTAGGTAGGTAGATAGATAGATAGATAGATAGATAGATAGATAGATAGATAGATAGATAGATAGATAGATAGATAGATAGATAGATAGATAGATAGATAGATAGATAGATAGATAGATAGATAGACATATAGATAGATAGATAGATCGGATCACATTTCTGTTGTAAACGTTTGATCAAAATGAATTTTCCATTGCAGGATATAGTTTTACAATTAATCAAGGAAGCGATGCTCAAATGTATCGACAAAAATTGCTACTTCCTTATCGATGGATACCCGCGAGAGCTGGAGCAGGGTATTCGATTCGAAAAAGAAGTGAGTCAGACAATTACCTGATCGGCACCAATTGTTTTTTTGTATTGCATACTAAATAACTTGTATTGGAAGTTTTTTCTATGATTATAATTTATCTTGTCATATATATATATATATATATATATATATATAT
>JACCGJ010000954.1:14454-27487 GCA_013407085.1 Atriophallophorus winterbourni
TCGACCGAAGCAGGCCAACAACAACAACATTAGAAGTACATCTAAAACGCGCTTACGATGAACTGACTCATGTAAACATCTAAATAGAAGAAATGAATCGAGTGACATCAGAAAACCGCTTAGTTACGGTTTGCACTTTCATGTGCCGTAACAAGCTAGGTCCAATAAACAAGCGGACATGTTTATTGTTTCACCAATTTGATGCATATAGCAACACCGGAGCTAAGAATTCTTTCCGGACATGTCCTCAAGTCTAACTAACCATATTAGACCCAGCTCGTGGACATCATGAAACAGCTGATCATCCCCTTTCAAGCTTCCGAGTGTGAAAGACGAAGCTTATTCCGTAAAGTGGCAGAATAGCGATCATAGCATAGTTTGAATCAGTTGTATCAAGGGCTCACCATACGCCCATCATTATCCTCAAGTATACAAATTCCGCACTCCATGTGTTAGAGGTTTTATTGCTTATCTTCATTGGATCGATCTTTGTACCCGTTTCTTAACCACTGTTTATCGACTAGACTGGATGCTGGGATGTCGTAGTATTATTGCTGAATATGGTCTCCACCGTTTTGCAACGCTTTGTACATGCATCCTTCGATCGATGGGTCCGCCGCGCATGCGCATGTTAAAAAGACGTGCTTGTCTAATTTTTCCCTCAACTGGTTCACACACCTCTAAATGTTGCGATTCAGTGATTCGATAGACTTTGAGTTACCTCATGAATGGGCTGCATATTTTTTCATACACACTACCACGTGGATTGGCGATGTGGTAATCATACGAAAAAGAAATTTTGGTATTAACAATAACCGTAGTGGCTGTATTGCCGATAAGAGCGAAAATATGCAAATTCAAGCAACGCCATTAATCAATGAAGCTTTGTATGATTGTTAGCCTGTCCGAGACAAAATGGCCGAAGAGTGCGTTCGTAATCGCGGATAACTTCGGTTAACATTTGGAATTTATCTGAAAAATGCAGCACTATGTCTCTGATTTACACACCGGAATGCTTTCTTATAAACTGTGCAAGTCTTTCCGAAAAGCGGTTTTACCTGTTCGATAGACATATTATAACAAACAAGCTCATTTGCATACATTTTCATCACACACACACACACACACACCACGACCAGCTTCGTGCTGTTTGCATGCATCAGGTAGGGACAGTCCAATCAGAATCCGCATGCGCTTAAAACAATGACATGAGCTTTTTTGTTAATGGTCATGTGATAAAACCCTATCTACATGAGTGTGGGCTCATGTGATTGAACAGGTTGGTCGTGCCAACCTTATCCAGCAGTGGGATATAGTATAACCTTTTTGTGAATGATCTTTGTTAAGCATTTTGGAGAGAGCTAAATCTGGCGAACAATGAAAATCGCCTCCTCATTAGAAGAATATTGAATGAGTATGAGCTCTAGTATCGGTAGTAGTTGTAGCTCGTGGTAGTTCATATCTCAATAAAGCTGCAGGGTGTTTTTCCATGTACATTACTCGGCTTTTATCACGCGCCAGAGTTTGATGTATCCCACCGCGGTTTGCCACGTCGCATGGATTTTTATTTTTTCTTCAACATTTACCCTTCAGTTGTAACTCTGTCCTGATTGTGTGTCAATCAAGCACGAAGAATTTACATTAACGGAAAACTATCTGATGCCAATGATTTATTATCAGTCGTTTTTTCTATTGTGAACTTTAACCCATTTAAATAACTTGCTAAATTAATGATGCAGAACCTAATGAACTTTCATTTTCATGATAACCATTAAGCTATCAAATCTTAACAACAATTAAGCTCAACGTTCATCATATCAAAACAGCATTGTTGAGTGAAGCACAAAACGATTGATTTGCCCGATGACTTGTTATTCTCAGGTATGCCCGTGTGTATGCGTCATCTCATTCGAAGTGAACGAGGATGTGATGGTGAAGCGTTTGTTGAAGCGCGGTGAGACTAGCGGACGTGTGGACGACAACGAGCAAACAATCAAAACTCGTCTTCGCACTTTCAATCAAAGCACAAAACCCGTGATCGATTACTACGACAAACAGCATAAGGTTATCAAGGTAAGAAGCAGTGCGTTTGGTCCAAGAGCTGTCCTCTTTTGCGAGGCCTTTAAATCGGCCGTGTTTAAAATTAATTGCTCCACATTTTTTTCTTTTCTATCATCAAGTAAACCTTTTGTTGATATTGTTTAATGTTTGTGTATCAATCAAACATATTCTATACCCCGCACGCTTTAAATGCGATGCACTTGTTATATTTTGGAACATTGAATTTTTCTGCGCCGGTTGGAGAAATTTCAAATAAATACTGCAATAGCACGATTACAAAAAATACTGCAGGCTGAAATTTGATGTTGCAGGTAGACGAATTAGAAGCTGTTTGACTGGCAATCCAAAGTTTTCCATAAAACTATAAATTTTAGCTTCGGTTCGTACATTGTATGTTGGAAATTTTGTGTGATTAAATTTTCTTAAAATCTTTTCAAACAGATATTTCCTTCTTCTTCTTTAGTACTGACAGCGCTCAAATCTAGTCACCTATACAACTCGCACAATAGGTTTGGTAAATGTTGATTCAGCAGTCACTGTTATCAGCGCGTGTATGCTATCACAGAGTGTATTTTGCTTGATAAATGGATTTCCACTGCCCAGCCACACGAACCTGTCACGTGTTTGCTACGGCGGTTGATGCTCATGGTGATGTCGTGCGGATGCTCATGCTAGCGAGGCGCGCGCGTAGAACGCGAATGAATACGGATTGTTCAAATCCTGGTTTCCGCTCTCGTGATCTTCAAAGACTACATTTCTGATTATCGCGTGCAGTGTCCTGCAATCAAGAAGGCATTAACCTTATCGATATATATTATTAATGGTAAATACCAATCCATACGCACCTCTAATCATAAAGCACGTGCAAACTGACTGAGTCGCGTATATTTGTGACCACAAGATCAAGAAGGCAAATTCTGTGCACCTTTCACTGTCATAAAAAGCTCACAATATCATTCCAGTTGTTAAGCATACAAGGTTATTTAAGCACATCAATCAATTTTTATGTGTGACTAATTACTATGATATCTGTCAGGCTCAGAAACCAGCTGAACTCTCTCAAAGTTGTCCTGATTTATCTCGGTTTCTATCCCTAGCAATATGCCATGTTAATTACCATATCCTAAAGAGAGCGTTAAATTGTCTGCTATCTAAACCTGTGATCCTATTGCGTTCGTAGATTGATATCCGTGCTGTAGATGGATGTAATTCACATCATCTCACATTAAACATTTTCGTTTCCACTTACATTTATGTTCGCTCAGTCTTTCACACGAGTTTACTTCCTAGATTGACGCTTCCGGTTCGATCGACGCCATTTTCGCGGATACTTATACAAAGCTACAGGAAAAACTGAAGGCTTAGTCCGAATCGTCCATGAATCAAAGCACCTCTTCTACCTCCTGACGCTCACGACATGATTAGATGAATGTGCCTTGTACGATCGTAGCAAGCGTCTCTTCTCCCGCTCCGCAGATACATTTGTGTTTTTCTCTTTCTTCATATTTCGCACCCCACTATTGTCTTGCTGTTAATTTTTTCGCCAAATAAACCTGTTTATGTTGTAATGGTGTTTCGTTGGTACTATTCCTTCTCCTGTGTCGTTAATGATGGCTCGAGTGTGTGCCGCTTTTCTGTCGATTCTTGTTGAGGGTTCACAATCTGTACACTTGGTTTCAAGGATGTGCTCCATCTGGACCTACTGTACAAGCACTATCAAAGTTATTTGAGATTCATCATTTTGCGCAGTTTGGTTTAGTTTTGCATCGAATTTCAATAAACTCTCATTAGGCATGTCATTAGTCTCATCCTCTAACGTCAAATCCCACGATGTTTTTCAGCGATGAGGTCAGGATAATTGGTAAGAGAACATTGCCGGTCGCTAAGACGGCAAACTAGAAGCAATAACCGTTTCCATTGATATGACAGGTTCAATTTAGAATGAATGCATGCTTTTGACTGATAATAAGGAATCAGGGTGCACACTCGTCGGTACGCAGTAAATGCTGACGCTTTCGCGCATTGGTATTCCAAATGCAAATTGTAAAACAACTGGACGATATTGTTGTCCAGCATTGTTGAGCATTCTCGATGTGAGCACCCGTTGGTTTCTAAAGAATTAGTGAGTGGGTCGAACTCTTGCTGGTTGTACGTACGGTGTGTTCTTCGCTTCATTCAGTGCCGAATTTACTATTATTCACAATGAAGTGTTTGTATAAAATGTAATGTTTCTTGCATTGTAACTCTCCAACACTTGGGCTTACTGGCGCTAAACGTTGTCCCTGGTCTTGCTTGGTCACCCCTATAGTATGATCTGTTAGAGATTAGTGAATTGATGCAGATTTTGGCAAGCAGCCTTGCTAATCCACCTCTGTGTTCCATTACCAGTCCATAAAGTTTACCCGTGCAAAATCCAGTATGGATGTTACTGCCAGTAACGTACATGTGACGTATATGCTCTCATTCTAAACCTAGTTCTATAGAGTATCAGAGCTGTACACCCCGAGACCCGAATGCACGATCGATTCCAAGAAAAGGTAGTCAATTCGTTGTTCTAGGAGATTATAGCCTTACCATCTCGCTGCTTTGCTGTCTGAAGAAGTCAACAAACGATCGTCGGTTGGTCAAAAGTTTCATCGTGAGAAAAATGATCAACCTGATGATAAAATATACCGATTCATTTGGTGTCGCGATTTAAACTACCATAAATCACAGGGATACCTCTCATATTTCAGATCGAACTAGTCATGAAAATTGAAACTTAAATATTTACATCCAATTGCGGTAGTGTAGTATAGACAGTAAACGAACTATCCATCAAGCATCAATCAAGATCGATTATAAGTTCACTGTACAAACTTTGTGTTATTCATTCATTCGGTCAATACACCAGTTCAGTAAGGGTTGTGTTTTCTCAAACCCACAAGCTGGTCAACAGTAGTGCAGCACGGATATAACGGGTAGATAATACGCGATCAATTCACGTAGTCAGGTTACGACGAGAAGTGGCCAATCTTGAAGCAAGTGTTTCTTTCTGAAAGTTGTGCCGATCAACCGTTGGTGTCGGCAATCAACAGAAAGATATTTTACTTCTGGGCGGATTATATAGAGCTTTTCATGGTTTCGAAAATACGTCGAGCGACTCAGACGATTAGATATGAGGACGCTTGTACAGAGGGGAATGGGAGGCGATCTTATCCTTGCATACAAAGTTCTTACTAGTGTTTCCCATCCCCTGGATAACTTATTCCGAATTCGAGCTTGTAGCAACTTCCAAGGTCATGGTTGCATGTCGGAAATAGCACAATCCAAGCGGAACTACAACAGGTATTTTTATTCGGTGCGTGTGTGTGCTGTTTGGAATTCCTTACCTGCCGATTTGGTATAATCAAACAGTTTAGCTTGAGGACAAAATGAGTGCTAACCCTGATTTTGTCCCAAACTATTAACAAAATATCGATTCATCTTATTTATACATATGTATACATTTGTATCTATATTTTGACTCTGTGGTTATTGTAAAGTTAATTGCATTTTCAATCGTAAATCTTGAACATGGTTAACGTCGAATCGATTGTACCAGGAGGATGTGTCAACGAAATACTAGACGCCCGGACGGAAAATCCAATATGAGATCGATTGACTTGAAATAATTACTCCGTTCTACAATATGTATAGTTTGTTATTACTCTTTTTATTTTGAATGCGTATTTATTTAACATTGGTTTTCAATTGTAACTTTGTTTATTACTTTTCCTCTGTTTTAAGGCTCAATACGATTAAGTTTACTTTCTACACTCGATGACGACCAACAACCAGAAATCGGTCGTGTAAATGCGGGGGATATTAGCAACACGATGCATTGGTGTTTTATGAGTACCATGAGCTATTAACCACAAATCATTTTTCGGTTCTGTATTTCAACACAGTCGTTCTTTGTAATAACCATAATAAAAAGGCAGAAACTGTTTGTGACGTGTAAGTGCTGAGGATGTTAGCCATAAGATGCATTTTACTGAACTTTGTTTCTGAACCTTAGTCTATACACTTACTTATCACAAGCAGGCGTATCCACGCTATACTTTTCCAAACCGCGCAACGCTAGTGGCTAACCATCAGGCATTTTTCATGAGAGCGTAGATAGATTTCAATTAGCGCAATAAATGATGTTTTCTCCGAGTTTTGGCTATTTTAAATAATTCAGGAAGATTTGTCATCACACGGGTCGTTTAGAAAAGTGTGAATTTCATCTACTAATGGTGGTGCTTGTCCGTAAAATCAATCTTGTTTCAGGAATTGTTTACTTCAGAACAGCAAGCTAGTTACAGTTCTAGTGGTGGGCCGATCACTCACATTCTCGCCTTGAAAGTTGGTACAATATCACACGTATTGGACTATAGGAATGCGATTACGTAGCACATTCACGTGAAAGTGTGAACATAAAATATGTTGCTCACACACCTCTGCGAACATATTTAATTCACCTTGTACTCCTAAACGCGTTAAGGCATGTGTGTTGGCCAGCTTGGACATAACACTTTACACAGTGCCTCCAAAGTGAGCGGTCAAGCGCAAGTTCTTCCCAACTCATCGCGTCAAGGCCGACAGATTTCATATCTCCTTTACAAACGTCTTTGTTCCGCAAATGCGGTCTGCCCAATGGTCAACTTCATGATTTAGATTCATCATAGAGTAGATCTTTTGTATTACGACCATTTTCCATTCTGTACACATCACCCAGCCGTGCTATCCTGGTAGAGTGAACATGCCCCTTAACTCCCGTCACCTCACCTGAAAATGTTTCACAACAACTAACTATTACCCCGGACAGTGTCCTTCGAACATTGCTAAATCTCAACACGAAAAAATCTCCCGGAGCTGACGAAATTACCCCGCTGATCCTCAAAAACTGTGCTTCTACTTTGTGTACGAACCTGACCTACTTGTTTAATCTCTCTTTAACCCAAAGTTTCGTTCCATGTGATTGGAAGAATGGCATCATTACCCCAATCTACAAAGGAGGAAACCGTTCCGAAGTATCCAACTATAGACCAGTAACACTACACCGGTGATATCTAAAGTAATGGAGCGCCTCGTTGCAAACAGCGTCACAAAACATCTGGAAGACAATTGCTTGCTCGCAGTCGAACAACACGGCTTCAGAAAAAGAACTCTTGCCTTTCAAACCTTCTGCTCTCCCTCGATGACTGGACACAAGCTGTAGACAAAGGTCTCACCATACACGCGTGTTATCTTGATATGTCCAAAGCATTCGATCGTGTCAACCACAGTCTGTTACTACAAAAAATGGAGCAATGTGCATCAAGGGTTCATTACTAGCCTGGTTTGAGGATTATCTCCGCGACCGTGTCATTCGAGTAAGGGTTGACGGTGCTTTATCACGACCCATTGCAGTAACGAGTGGGGTGCCGCAGGAATCAGTGCTTGGACCAATTCTTTTCCTGATCTATGTAAACGACTTACCGAAACTTGTTCGCAGCAAAATCTTGTTATTTGCGGATGACATCAAGCTGTGGACGCAAGTACGCACAACTGAAGATTGCAGACAGCTTCAGCTGGACCTTGATGCCTTACAGAACTGGTCAGTTAAAAATGAACTACCTTTCAATTTCAGCAAATGCAAGGTATTGACTGTTGGAAGATATTTTGAGTTCTCTTACACCCTTGTTTCCCATATTCTTGAAAGCACTGACAAGGAGAAGGACTTGGGTGTGTGGGTGAGCAGCACGTTGAAACCGTCACATAACGCCACAGCTGTCTATGAAAAGACGTCACGAGTACTGCTTCTTCTAAAACGCGTGTTCGGGAGTTTCACGAAGCAAACTGTTCATCGAATAATTAATACGTACTTGAGGCCAACCATGTAGTATGCGGTTCAGGCTTGGTCACCCTGGCTACAGAATGACATCAGCCTCTTGCAGAGAATATATCATCGGACCACCAAGCTCGTACGTGGTTTAAAACATAAACAATACGAAGATCGGATTACAAGCCTCAATCTCTTCGACTCTCGCTACCGCCGTCTTAGAGGCGACTTGATTCTTACGTTCAATATATTGCATACCCACAACCATCCCCTGAATCAACTATTCACACGACTACCACCACGAACAAGCCGGAGTCATAACTATACAGTACTTATTCCCGACTCGAGGCTGAACTGTCGAAGGTATTTTTATTCTGTACATGTATGTTTTACTTGGAACTCCCTACCCCGTAACGTTGCACATTCACCCAACTTGGATATATTCAAATCGAACTTGGACAACTTCATGTCGACCAATCCAAACATTGAAACAATATATTCTGCATCATAAAGCTTTGAACCAATGCATCCAAGTAAACTATACATATTTACCCTATCAAACCGGTTGAAAACAATTTCTGCTCTATGTATTTTTTACGTGATTCCTGAACTAATCAGTAGGCAAACAAACCCCGTTTTACTACCTATGGTATTTGTAATTCGCATATTATTCTGTGGTTTTTGTAAGCTATGTGCTTTTTAGACCATTAAATTGAATTGATTGAATGAATTGAATATTCTGTCGGTCATATCATTACTAGTTTCGATTGCACCGTGGCTGTGACCATTGATTTTTCAGGACAATTCAGTGTGAATAAGCTTTTGTTTCTGCACGCACCTTGGATGTGTGCACACCTTTCGGTGTTTTGTAATATTGATATCAACTTTAAGTTCACAAGAATCACCATGATTCTGGCGGTGCATGAACGTGCACCTCACAAGGTCAACAAAATGTTAACCGAAATGATTCACCTGTATATGTCGATGAGAATCTATGAAAATTATTATTTCGTCTGTTTTCATACTACAGATGTATTGAAACCAATTTTACTATGGCTGATGGTCAATAAATGCGTATGCATCGTCGTGTTATATCATGTATTAACTCGCATTTATCGGTTCATCATGTTTGGTGAATGATTTGCACACTCGCCGTTTCACGACATTTTAACTGCATCCAGCCAACATTCACAAATTGGCAATAGCGATATCCAAAAGGGATATATTTTATTAAATTTGTTGAAATAAACCGTGACGCCTTGCATAAAATAAATATTAGCTCAACCAAGCATTGGACCATTTACCACTCTGGGTTCTATTAAAGAATTATATCGGAAACCTAATTCCGAAATCGAGATCATCTCCGATATAATCGTATCTATCCCGTTTGCTAACAGATGTCTTGAGCAAAATAAGTGACGGAAATTGTTCGATCGTCCCCAAGATAACGTATAATGTAGTTCGCATTGTATTGGCAATAAACCTAATTGTGGTCATCGCTTTGTTTGGTCCACCAGAAGCTATCTTCACATATTCGATAGTATGAGGACGCAATCGAAGATTAAACCGTCACTTTCGCGATTGAAATCATCAGCAATCATGCTTTAATGCATTTTGAATGTAGATGCACCACAACCAATCTTACACGCCCATAGAGTTTCCCAGGAAGATTGATGGGGATTGACCATGAACGTTGTGTATATAAATACATACTAGCCGCGGCCTAATGGCTTTTTGTTCAGAGACGGTAAAGCTTTTTCTCTGAACGGCCTGCCTTTTTTCTTGCTACGCCAAGTGTTGGGTTCAGTTAGCAAATTATGACAAATAGCATACAGGTTTTTCAGTGCTAAACATTTGGGTAATTATTAATTGCGTTCAACTCGGGTAGTATATAACATTATTGGCGACGAAAATATTTGATTATTATCAAAAAATGGATCACAGTAAATTAGAAATTCTGCTGGAACAGCGAATAAATTTGATAAATTTATTAGTTCAAAGTAAAATTCCAGCGAGCAGCAGTGCTCCAATAAGATTTATTCCGCGTACATTTTGCCGCACAGGACGATGCGTGGAAACTTAAAATCCTAGTTCGCAAACTTAGCCCCAGTGAACTCGATAAATATTGTAACTTTATCTTGCCACAAAAGCAACGCGACCGTTCATTCATACAGACAGTCGAAACACTGAAACAACTATTTGGATACAGATCATCACTCTTTAAAACACGGCGAATCTGCGCCGATATTTCAACTGGTTTGAATGCCGTTTTGGAAACTCACCACTATCCATTACCTGTCGCAGATGATTTGTTCACAATGCTCAATATTGGTTCGTACTTTGCAAAGCTCGACCTAGCTGACGCTTATCTGCAGATAGAAGTTGCACCTGACTCACGAGAACTGCTAACGATTAATACCCCGAAGGGATTGTTCCGGCATCAATGTCTTACTTTTGGTGTGAAGACTGCTCCTGCAGTTTTCCAGCAATTGACGGGCACAATTAAGTCTGGCATCTCTGGTCTGGCCGCATACCTGGATGAACAACACATTGTCGAGTCCTCTGCCAAAGAACTCGATGATCGCTCCAACCAGACGTTCAAGCAGATCTCTGAAATTGGTAAACGCTCGCATCTAGAGAAATACCAGTTCTATATGAAATCAATAAAATACCTTGGTTTCATTTTCGATCAAAGTGGACGTCACCCTGACCCTGGGAACATGGAATCAATCCAACAGATGCCGGCCTCAAAAGATGTTGCATCAATGCGATGATTCGTCGGTATGATCAGTTACTACAGTGAATTGCTACCGTCACACCACACTGTATCCACCGCTCAATCGACTTCTTCAAAAAGATGCCCCATGGAATTGGTCACGCGAATGCGAAACAGCATTTAATAAGCTAAAATCACTGTTAACATCAAACATGTTACTGATGCACTACCATTGCAAGCAGCCAAACCTCGTACCAGCCTATGCATCTGGATATGGTGTTGGTGCTATAATACTCCACAGGTTTCCTGATGGAAACGAAAAGACGATTATGCATGCTTCACCATCATTGACTCCATTCGAACGCAACTATGGTCAAATCAAAAAAGAAGCATTAGCCTCAATCTTCGCGGTCAAACGATTTTACAAGTTGATCTATAGCCGTCACTTTACGTTGATGACCCACTACAAGCCTTTGATTTCGATATTCGGCTCGAAAAAAGGTATACCAGCACATTCTGCAAATCAGTTACAATGATGGTCTCTCACACTAGTAGGATACGATTTCCATATAAGATATCGCGGTTCCGAAGATTTTGTTCAAGCGGACGTTTGACCCGCCTAATTCCTGTTTTAGATCAACCAAACGAGGATACAGTCAATGCATGCGTCTCCCTCGAGCAAGCTACGCAGCGACAATTCGATGACGCAGTGCGGGGATTGCCCGTCAAAACTGAGGACATTGAAAAATGTACGCAATCATATGAAAATTTGCTGTAAGCAATCACGTATATTCACTGCGGTTGGCCGAAATTTACGCCTGCTGGGGAACTCTCGCAATTCTACGAAATACGTGAATTGCTTTTAATTATTGACGAGTGTCTAATGTTCAATGATTGCGTTGATGTTCCAAAGAATCTACGGAATCGTGTACTTCGACAATACCACAATGGTCATACATGCATTCAACGCATGTAGGCGATCGCTGAGAGTTTCGTTTATTGGAGTGCTATGGACGTAGATATTGAACTATTCGTCAGCAGGCAGCCAATATGCCAAACCGTGTACCAATTGCACCATGACCTACACCCAAAAACCGTGTCAACTAATTAATGTCGGATTCGCTGGTCCAATAAACGATGTCATGTACCTCGTTGTGCTCGATTCTTACTCGAGATGGCCCGAAATCATCGAGATGTCATCTGCAACATCCAGCAACAGGATGAGCAAACTGCGTCGTTTGTTTAGTCAGCATGGATTGCCGGAAACTCTCGTGTCCGATAAAGGCTCGCAATTCACCTTGGACGCTTTCGCCGAATTTTCTCGCCAGAACAATGTGTCACATCTACGGTCGCCGCCTTACCATCCTCAGACAAATGGCCAGGCCGAACGCTTCGTCGACACTTTCAAGCGTGTTCTTCTGAAATCACGTGTGGAGGGGACATCCGTCGATAGCCTGCAACTTTTTCTGCATGTTTACAGAAGTACGAAGAACAATCCGTTGCCAAGCCGCAAAACCCCTGCCAAAGAACTCATGGGCAGGAAGCTACCTACATGGAACAATGCAATGCTGCCTGAGTCAACCTAACTGTCGCTTAAACAGAATCAACAATCATGCTTCGAACAAGGAACTAGGATCCACGAACAATGCTACAGAACACCAAGTCCACCGTGAATCGACATTAACTTTATCCGTCGCAGAAGCAGTGTAATGTTCGATATAAAAGTTGAAAAAGATGCCATGACACGACACAAAAATCAGTAACGCCTGAGATCCGCAATCTCCGATACGCTAGTCGAGATCCGGATATTACAGGACATACTGTATGAAACATTTAACCTTCCAACACCAAGTGAATATTACAGAACTGAAATACCGACTGACCGAAGTTTGCAACCACGTCGGTAGACAACCAGAAAAGCAAACCCGTGAAACAGTTGTATGTCAATTCACGCCAGTCCCGGTATTTAGAAACTCGAAAGGGGAAGTATTGAGGAACTATTATTATTTTCCTCAAAAACTCATTATAACTTAGAAGTCAAAGGTCTTTATTATTTTGATTGAGCCATTTCACTCAAATGTGTGGGATTGAAATCATTTCTACCCAAACGAGTTTTCTATGTAATGCTTTTTGCATCAATTCGAAAAACCAGGTATTCAACGTGAACTTTCAGCTAACAGCATTTCTCAAGATTTGAACGTTGCTTCTGGAAAGCAAATTGAAACTCTTCCTCCAATCAGATAATATATTGTTAGCCATTGATCAGTAGACTCTGCATGAGTTTTGAAACTAGTGAAGAACATGCTAAAAAGCGGAATAATCTTGCCTTTTTCTTGGAGACCGCTGTAATTCTAGCAGTTTCCCAACCATTTGCAATGGTGCCAGCAGATAGAGAACGGTTAAAAATGGGAGCAATAGCTATCATTGGC
>JACCGJ010000955.1:0-26937 GCA_013407085.1 Atriophallophorus winterbourni
AGGTGGCGCTCGTATACAGACAGGCGACCAACGCGAGCGTTGAGATCTCCTGCCATGATTACGATATCTGTCCTGCGTGCCTTACGAAACAAACTTTGCAACTTCTCATAGAAGTTGTCCTTACTGAGATCCGTACTACAGTCCGTTAGAGCGTAGGCAGAAATCACAAACAAATCCCTCCGCGTTTCGCACCGCCTGTTCACCCGACAGTGGCCACGAAATCGTGCACCGTACAGTCTGCTGTCAACGGGAATCCACTCTAAGAGCGATTGCTCAGCACGGGAGCTAAACGCGATACCAACGCCAGCCAATCCGGCAGAGGAAGCATCTGGGTCACTAGAGAGGCGCAGGTGGAATCTGCTGTCTGGTTCAGCTGGTGAGACAAACTGACATACATACATACATAGATGCTTTATGAGCTGAAATTATGGAAGAATTTATCGCTTCATTAATGCTCAATGGCGGTTTTGCACTAAGCATCTTTTTATTTTCCTTTCCCATATCTGTTTAGGCCCGGGTAACCTGACAGTATTGTCATCATCATCATCAAAGACTGCATTACACCGGTAGTGCGTACCGAGGGCTTAACTGCCGTACAAACACACAATCCTAAAAGATGGGGAAGGGGGACTGCTACACAACCATGAAAAATTAAAATCCTAAAAGATGGGGGTGGGAATTTAATAGCTACGGATTCTATAGAAGAATAAGGTTAAGCAAACACTCCAAGAAGATGGTTAGTGCAAGACCGCCATTGAACACCGTTTCGGGACATATCTTGAAGCGTTACTAACCATTGCGATATTTGATTGCGGCGACACCAGCCTGGAAAACGCGCTTCGCTGACTTTGGAAAGGTTACTAGTAAGGGTTTTTAACTGCCCATGCCATGTGACGGTTTGGCCACCCCGAGATTTACGCCAATCAGGATGTGGCGGCGCAAAAAGAATCCGTTTCGGAAGTCGGTGGTATAGCATCCGTAAAACGTGACCCAACCAGCGTAACCTATGCAGGTTGATCTGCTTCTCTATATCAACATTACTACCGAACAATTTATTTCGCAGAGCATCGGTGCGTATGCGATTGTAACAGCTAACTCCTAGAATGTTGCGGAGACATCGGCTGTCAATTACTTGGAGACGCTGAATGTGTTCTGTTATGATTGAATTTTGCTGCTATATGCTTTATCACCATCTTCTAGTCCTATTGTAATACTCTTTCTCTTTGCAGCCACTATACTCCAATTGTGATTTCAATAAAGCCTAGCTTACAGGCAATCATTCTTCTCACTTGTTTGATCGATCAATTAGAAGATGTTCTTTACGTAAGGTCTAGGTTTCGCACCCATACAGTAACACAGCCCGAACTGTCGCTTCATAGACTCTACCCTTGAGTAACAGAGAGTCCTCTCTGACGCCAGATATGACCTACGTTGTGAAATGCTACGGTCGCTTTAGATATGCGTGCCGAGACCTCGTCATCTGACGATGCAGAATTATTGATACAACTACCGAGATATGTAAAACGATCTACAATTTCAAGCGCCTGATTGTCAAGTAACAAAGTGTTGTCCGATAAGTCTATGTGCTGCAGCATAACACTACACTTAGAGGGTGCAAAACGCATTCCAAATACGGGCACAATACCAGATAGCTTGTTCAGTATCGCCTGTGCATCTGTGTACAAGTCGAAGAGCAGAACTATATCATCAGCATAGTCCAAGTCGAGAAGCTTGACGCCTGGCTTTATGTGAATTCAGAAAGCTGGGGCACCTTCGTTGCATTATTTCATAATTGCATCAATCACAGAATTGAACAAAAACGGAGAAATCGGGCATCCTTGTCAAACGCTACTTGTGGTGTGGAATTTGGGTGAGATTTCGTTGTAAACCCTAACGCATCCGGATGCACAAGCATAAAGTGCACGTACTATGTTGACATATATTCGCGGAACGCCTTTTCACAGCAAGGTGTTAAACAGGATATTTCGATCGACTGAATCAAATACTCCTTTGAAGTTTAAAAAGATGGCTATTGTCGGCTGTCGATAGGTGTGCCGCAGTTCTGAGATCCATCAAAGAGTAAAAATATGGTCGACACAGCCTCTGCCAGGTCGGAATCCAGCTTACTGCTCTCAGAACTGTGATTCCTTATGCGATGTTAATCTTCGAAGGCATATGGGCGCTAATAATCTCGTAATGATGGGAGTGAGACTTATCCCATGGTGATTAGAGCATGAGCTTCGCACACCTTTTTCAAATATAGGTATGATAACCGATTCACCCAAACTCGGAGGGACGGATTATGACAACCATACTTCACGGAGGAGATCGCCTAATGTGCTGATTAAGACTTGGCCACCTTCTTTGAACAAAACAGGCGGTACGTCATCGGGGCCAGCAGTTTTGAATTGTTTCATGAATTCGATACATGCTTTAATTTCTAAATCATTAGGGGGATCTACGCTAACAGACCAAGGATCACACTGCTTCAAATGAGGGAAAGATTCTGTTGCAGGCGACCAGCTAAATTGTTCTTCAAAATGTTCGGCCCCGCGTGTGAGGCTGCGATTCCTATTAGTGATAAGAATACCGTCTATTTCAGCGATAGTCTCACTCACTCATTTTT
Organism: Atriophallophorus winterbourni; assembly: GCA_013407085.1. Classification (NCBI taxonomy): domain Eukaryota; kingdom Metazoa; phylum Platyhelminthes; class Trematoda; order Plagiorchiida; family Microphallidae; genus Atriophallophorus; species Atriophallophorus winterbourni. The sequence continues at coordinate 2,627 of JACCGJ010000955.1, forward strand.
CGTAAGCCTAGTCGATCGAATAAGTTGGAAGAGTTTTCGCACGTTACCCGCATTATTTGCTATTTCCATTTCTTCGACATTATTTAGCCACCACTTTTCTGTGTCTAGTCTTAAGCTCCGTTTAAGTTCATTCCTCACGCGTCTACGCTCTGTATTGTGTCCAGGACCGGGTGGTATTTGGCGTCGCTGGTGAAGAATTTCTATAGAGCGCCGTGAAATCCAGTGGGACTTTTGGGTTGGTTGTGTAGTCTCACAGGCTGTTATTGCGGCGGCTCGCATAATCCCTGCTATTTTGTTCCAACTTTCATCGGCAGTTTGCATACTGAGCAACTGGGAGTGAGTTACTCAAGGTGGTCTTATAAATGTCTTGAACTGCTGGCTGAAAGAATTTTTTGACCGCAATGCGTTTCCCATTCGACGGCTTCGTACAGGAGAACTTTAACGAGAACCTACATCGCACAAGAGCATGATCTGAATCTACGCAGGTATTCCAAAAGGAGCGGCAGTCCTCAATGCAACCTCTCCAGCAAGCACTTAAGGCGATATGGTCGATTTGGGCAGAAGGTTGGCTTCCATCCGGCGAGCGCCATGTGGCACATTGACATCTTTTATGGCGAAAGGAAGTGCTGCTAATGAATAATCGAGATTGTGCTTAGAATTGTATAAACAGTTCACCATTATCTGTGCGTTGGCTTTCAAGACCAAACATGCCACCTAATTGTGATTCAGATGTATCTAAGCGACCCAGTCTGGAATTCATATCTCCCGGTAAGACAACATTATCGGAGCTTTTTGCACGTCGCAAAAGAGCATAAAGATGGTCGTAGAAGGCGTTCTTCTCGTCATCGGAATTGGTGTTAGTTGCTACAATAAACAAGCATATCTGATTAGAAGATTTTGAGTTTGGTCTAATATTAGTGGCTTGTCTAACTGCGCACATCCTGCTATTGCAAGGAATCCAATCGATTAGACAGGATTCGGCACGCGAATTCAGCACTACACCAAAACCCGCCTGTCCTGAAATGGCAGCTACAGAATCACCAGAGCAGCGCAAAAAGTAGCGAGTGGAAAGTTTTGGGGCAGTAAGTTCAGTAATTATAGACGGATCATCTAAGCACGTTTCCGATAAACAGCAAACATCAATAGATAGACTATCTAAGGTGACAGCCAATGCAGTTTGCTGACCCATTTGTCTGAGAGTTCTGACATTCATGTCTCCGATGTGAGCAGAGGTCCGTGGTTTCAGAAAGTGATCTGTTAATTCGAGAACAGAAAATGTTCCATGTTCAGCAAGGTCTTTTCTGAAGCTGGGATTGACAGACGGAGTGTTGTTAGGAGTAAATGGTGGAGTAGAAAGGTCAGAAACAATTTGTAGAGTAGGGACAGCAGTAACTTGTTCACCCAGTTTATCGTGCGTGACGGCCGATGCACTATGGAGTAGGGTTTCGTAGTAATAGTCATGGTTGTATGCGGGCTGGGATACTGCCAGGTCGCCCATGCCTAGACAAGAGAACAATAAGGGTTCTCGACCAAAGCCTTTGGTTAAAAAGCTCGACCCACAAGCCAGCGGGTTAGGTAGAGACCGTGTTCGTCTAACCTCTATCCATTGACCTTCCTGGTATGAGTATGTATGTATGAAAGCACAAGCCTGATCCAGGCAAAGTGCCGCACAGTCACATACTGCACGTGGGCTAAGATACTGTCATGTTGCCCAGGCCTAGACAGATATGAAGGGGAAATAGAAACAGAAATGGTAGTGAGACTCCAGCGTGTTTCAGCATGCAGCTCACTACCGTTGGTCAATCAATTTAGCACGATTTTAGCCGTACAGCACAGAAATGCTGCACGATTGCACATACGTGTTCCTTGTAAAGAAGCATAAATGAGATTTTATCTCTTCTGCTTTTTATCCAGAAGATTCTTGGATAGATGACATCAGAACCAACGAGGCCACCGATTCTTTGGACATAAAGTCACAATAGGTGATCATTTTTTTCCACAAACGTTGACAAAACATTTTGAATTTCAAGGTCACGTTTGAGTGACTCTGAAGGTGCTCGGAGAGCCCCGCCCAGCATAGTTCAATGGGTCATCGAGGAACACAAACCATCGCACAACACGTTAAGGTCCAGTGTCAGTATTGTAGCCCATGTACCGTCTCTGACTGTGCGGTACTTTGCCTGGATTAGACTTGTGATTTCATACATACTGTGGGTGCACGGATGTGCAATCGTGCAGCATTTCCGTGCTTTGCGGCTAACATCGTGCTAAATTGATTGGCTAACATTAGTGAGCTTCATGCTGAAACACGCTGAAGTCTCACTACCATTTCTATTCCCCCCTCATATCTGTCTAGCCCTGGGCAACCTGACAGTATGGTAGCCCACGTGCAGTCTCTGACCGTGCGGCACTTTGCCTGGATCAAGCTTGTGCTTTCTTCATTCACATACTGTGTGCATGAAGATGCATCTGGCCAACACGGGGTAGCGCTAACTCTCTGTGATCATGCCAAGCAATTATTTATGCCATGGATGCCGGTCTCACCGAGAATTTTATTAGACCGACTGAGAGGGCATCCTTTCAATATTAATATCGTCTCGGTGTATGCCCCAGCGTTATCTGCCGACCAAAAAAGCTGAAGACGATTTTTATAAATACATACAATCCATAGTCGATAGAGTAACTAGAATCGACGTATTGGTTGTGGCCGGAGAACGGAACGCGTGTATTTGATCAGCCGATGCTGCAACCAACTGAATTTTGGGCAGATTTGGCCTAGGGCAGCCCTGCGAGAACGGCGATCGGTTAACTGAGTTTGCGGCCTGCAATCACTTATTTGTTTGCAACACTAAGTTCCAGCATTCTAGGAAGCACTTGTTTACTTGGCACTCGAACGACGGATGAACAGCGAATCAGTTCGATTATATCCACATTCGCGCCTGTCGAATGTTATCAGTCATGGTATGGTATGGTATGAAAGCACATCATCATCATGAAACACAAGTCTGGAGCCAGATAGAGTGCCAAGCAATATGAAGCAGATAAGCAAGCGCGTGGAAAAGGGGAAGCAGGTAAGCGGAATACGCAAAAGCAAATGCACATAAAAGCAGCTTGTTTTTGTAGTTTCACTGCATGGGATTTTTTGTTTTTATATAAAATAATACCGGATAAAAGTTATGACACATAATAAAATACACTGGCGCGACTGACTTCGGTTTGTAGCCATATCGCGTAAGGTTTCCAGCCAACTATTATATGAAACTATATATGAAAGCACAACTCTGATCCTGGCAAAGTGCCGCACAATCATGGACTGTTGGCACTATCGTGGGTCCGAAACAGGGAATGCAGCAGGCGCTGATCACACTCTCGTTCGCACAAAACTCGGATTTTGCTTGCTACACCGCCAAAAGAAAACCTCTAGGATACGTTTAAACTTGACAGCCTTAGAAAACCCGGACCAACGTAAAAAGCCCATAAATGATATTGCAGAGCAGTTTGGTGGGAATGATGCCCCAGTTGAACAACAATGATCCACACTGAAGGTGGATACTAGGACTTCGGCATTAGCTATCTCGGCACCATCTCTTGCCACCGGCAAGACTGGATCACTGAAAACACCATTAATCTCTCTCCTCAAGCAAGAGATGCTCGAATGCATGGTGCATTTGATTATCGCCTCCTAAGAACAGCTGCTAAGCGATCCGCCCGTAAAAATTGTCAGCTATACTGGGCGAAAACCGCATCTGAAATGGAAGCTGCAGCGAACACAAGAGACTTTGGAAAACTGTTTCGCGTCATTCGCATGACATTCGGAAGCCGTACTTTTAACACGAACCTCAGATTCGCCAGGACAGCTGATCTTTGAACTTGAAGATAGCTAGGTGTGGTTGAGCGTTTCAGCCAGTTACTGAACCGCCCGTCAGCTACCAGTACTGTGATCACTGCCCATGCACAGGAATGCGGTTACCCAGTAAACAGCGATGCCCCATCAGTGTACGAGATTGCAAGTGTCTTGCAACGAACGAAGAACTTATCAGTCTATGCTGACGCTTTATTATCTCCACTGCACAAATTGTTTTGTTCTATCTAGGAGACGGAAGTTTTTCTGTCAGATTGGGGAATGTCAATTATCCTACTCTTACCTAAAGGTGGAGATAAATCTGTATGCATGTTGAAACACGCTGGAGTCTCACTACCATTTCTTATCTCCCCTTATATCTGTCTAGGCCTGTGCAACCTGACAGTATCGCAGCCCACGTGCAGTCTCTGACTGTACGGCACTTTGTCTGCATCAGGCTTGTGCTTTCATACCATGCCATACCTTCGAAAGTCGGCGTTGAAATAAACGTAGCCAAATCCAAGGCGTTTTTATACCGCTACACCAAACGTCCATCAATTTAACACTCAAAGCTGTCCGATCGAGTTTATTTCAGTCTTCAAATACCTCGTTTCCAGTATCTTGTCCAATGGTTAGGTGAAAGATGAAGTTAAGTTAAAGGTTGATCGTGCGCGTTTCTGCAGCTAAAAGGCCCTCTTTGGCGCTTGCCTTGGATCAGCCTCAACATTAGAATATGTTTACCCAGCAGCGATCCGCTATGTACTGCTTTATGGATGTGAGATGTGGCCGCTTAGGTCACATGATTTTCGATCTTTCTAATCGTTAGGTCCTTGGCGCCTTAGGATAAAATTGAGAATCCGATATACTGACCAAGTATCTAACGCTACCGTTCGGGCGCGATGCAACGGAATACCTCCGCTTTCCGTTCACGTCCAACGGCGAAGACTAAATCAGTTTGGCCACGCCCTGCGAAAGACATTCAGAGCTCACGAAACTCTTCCTCGACCCTAAACACGCTCGCACTTGTCTTTCGCGACAATGCAGTCAAAGTAAGACCTGGCTGTAAACTGTGTCGAATTACGTAGACGCACTTGAATTGCGTACCGTCTACGGCGGTCGAAGTTGAGATCGTGACTGGATCACAATTTGCAACGATCTCGCCTCCTATCGACGCGTGTGGGCTGGCGTGATTCGAGCCATCAGTGAACCTGGTCAATCCACCGTTGTGCCAGCCTCGCGAAAATAATGTAAGTTGGTAATCTAATTAAACAGTTTATCTTGTACGCGTTGGAAGCGTGTACAGTCAGCGAAAATGAATGTGTAAGCACTTCATCTCTGTGTCTGTGCCTAATCTTGTATGGGTTTAATAACTTTTTACGTTCCAACCTTCCCTACATCCGTGTAATGGTGCCAATGTAGTTTGTTGTGTATGTCATATTTTTTAAATCCTATATCATTGTTGCATATATTTTTAAAGGAAAAAATCATGAAATCGCATGCTGTTAAACCACAAAAACGTTTTGTGGATTTGCATATTCTCCTTGTCCACTTATTACGCGTCTGCTTATTAGCTTTTCCTGCTTTATGTTGCTTTCCACTTTATGTGGTTTAAGCCATGTTCTCATTGTTGATGGTGATAATCGTTGTATGCACTTGTAATTTTTGAAATCTCCACCCTTCCCCATTTCATAAACATATTTCTTTAATTGTTGTATGACACTTGATGTAACACTAGTTTGATATTCGCAGTGACGTCCCACTTTCCTTCTTCTATTTATGATTAAACTGTGTCGTATTTGTGTGACAGCTGCGCTTATGGTACTTCCCGCCACTATTTTATCTAACGACGTTTTTTTTTATCCTTGCAGACCAGAGCTTTCAGCTTACACGCTGATGAAGCTCCATGTTCTTTTGAAGCAAGCGGTTGACGCAAATACTGATACGCTCTCCCCTTTTGATAAGAGGGATATTCAGCGTTTTGGTCTACGTAACGTCGTTCTATCAGACTATCAGTTATATGGCGCGTCTTGGCTGCAAAATTGTTTTTCTCAACGTCGTGGTGGACTGTTGTGCGATGAAATGGGTCTCGGAAAAACTTTGCAAGTATGGTGGTTCGGATCGATGACCATATTCAGACGATCACATTTGTGTCAGCAGTATTGCATCAAGATCCGAACTCAAGAATTTTGTTGGTAGTGCCGTTATCGGTTTTCGGAAATTGGTCGACTGAACTGCGAATGTAATCGTTAATTTCTTCACATTCAATAGTTTTTCACCATCCATCCGATTTGTTTCATACATTGGAAATCAAAGCGAACGTGAATCGTTGCAAACTGTTTTCCAAAATTCAAAATCTCCACTACTCTTGACTTCATATGAGGTTACATTCTTTATTCGCTCACCGTTTTGCCCAGATTTGCATGAATGATCAAGATTTTTTAAAGAACTTTCAATGGGATATTCTCGTGGTTGATGAAGGGCATCGGTTAAAAAATCCCGAGTCTATTCTCTACAAAGTTTTGCTAGAGGTATGTTGCCGCTTTTTGCATGATCCGCTGTGTTTTGTAAGGAAATTTGAAATTCGTAATTTTAGCGTGCAACTTAATGTTGCACATAGGTCAAAAGTACCCCCCCCGTAATGTTTTCTTTTCTGTACCACATGCACATGTGAAAACCTCATCAAGACGACGCTTTACTCTAGTAACCCCGCTTTATACATATTTGCAATTTTGCGGTAACTGTATACTGCGCAGCTACTATTTTACTTAATTAACTCGCATGCCGAAATACGGTGGAATCTCACTTCCACTTTTTTCTATTCATACCTATCTGTGCACGGTTGGCAATCGTGCAGCATTTCTGTGCTGTGCGGCTAGCAGCGTTCTAAATTGATTTGCCAACGGTAGTAAGCTTCATGCTGAAACACGCTGGAGTCTCTACCATTTTTATTCCCCCTTCATATCTGTCTAGGCCTTGGCAACCTGACAGTATCATAGGCCACGTGCAGTCTCTGACTGTACGGCGCTTTGCCTGGTTCAGGCTTGTGCTTTCATACATACATACATCTGGGCCTATGCAACCTGACGGTATGTTATCCCATGTGCATCTGTTACTGTACAGCACTTTGCCCGGATCCAGACGTGTTATCAAACACCAAATCAGCTGTTTCGTGTCCTTAATGTTTAACCTGAATGTACTTCAAATTCTTTTACTATGATTATTCTTATAGTCGCTTAGTTGTTCCTCAACAACATCCCGGTATCTGAACTGTGTACAGCATTGCTTGAGTCCAAGGTTGCGATTTCCTGCACATATACATAGGCGAACAAAATAGCTTTATTCGTATGCACAAATTCGCAACGATTAGATTTATTTTTCCACACGAAATCCAGATAACTTAGAAAGCCATTATTAAGATGAAGATTTGATGTAGGAATTCAGATGTTAAATCGTGTCCAAAACATCATTCGATCGTTCTACCAGATATCGAGCGTGATAAGTGGAAAAATCCTGAACAATAATTGATTACTATTTCGATTCATTCCACGAGCAGCAATGGTTTGCGTCTTTTACCCGGCTCAAGCTGTTGCACGTTAGTCTAATCTGTTTCTGGCTAACATTTGTGTTCCTCATGTGAACTGGCGCAAATGAGAGTATCATCATCATCGTAGACATCGTTACATGGGTAGCAAGTACCAAGTGCTTAACCGCCTACAGCCATGACTTGCTAAAAGTCTTAAGAAGGTGTCGAAGGGTGGAACTTAAAAAGCTACTGAAGATCTTGAAGATGATTCACGGACACATTGGGTTAAGGTGCCTACGCCTCCAATCAAACATGCATTCAAGCAAGTGATCTGAACGAGTAGAGTGAAATCATCATGGCATCAATCATCATCAAAGACAGCATTACACCGGTAGCATGTACCGAATGCTTAACTGCCATACAACCACGAAAGAGTAAAATCCTAAAAGAATGGGAAGGGTGGGACTTGAATTGCTACGTATTTTATAGAAGAGTAAGCACAAACAAACGGGGTAGAGGTGCCTACACCGCGACTGGAACATGCATTCAAACAAGTTTCGTGAACGAGTAGAGCGACATCATCATGAAAGCTTCCTTTCGGCTTTCACTGCCATGCCTCATAACAAGCTTTCTTCGTCATTTCAGTTGACATCATAAGTGATCAATCAGGCGCTTCAAAATGTCTGTGACATAACCGATACTGAGCACGATTTTGCGTCAGAATATACTCCACATTTGTATAGTGGTTTGTATCATCATCTTCATTTAAAAGTTGCTCTCGATCTTGAGTTAACCTCCGATTCCCCCTCTCATAGTGAAAAAGCTCATGTCGTCGGTGGGTTGCATGAGCTCGGGCCAATGATCGTTTGCATGGTGGACTCGTGTTATTTCGTCACGACTTTTTTTGTTGTTTTGCTCACCACCGGAATTTCTGTTTCAGATATGCAAGCAGACAAAGTTCATACTAACTGGTACACCTGTGCAGAATAATTTGGCTGAATTGTTCAATCTGCTACACTTCGTCGCACCACACCATTTCCCCAGCAAACTCCGCGACGATTTTGTCAGCTACTTTGATTCCACTCAACTCATTAGTAAGTTGAACTTTTCTTCTGTATTACACACTGATGAATTGCTAAATTGATTGGCCACCGGTAGTGAGCTGCATGCGAGTACACGCTAGTCTCACTGTTATTGTTATTTTCCTTCCTCTCAACAGTCTAGCCCTGGTTAACTTGACGGTATCTTAGACCACATGCAGTCTCTGACTGTGCGGCACTTTGCCTGGATCTGGCTTGTGATTTTATACATACATACATACATACACTGATGATAATACTTCACTTATCCTTTTTATATGTGGCGATATAGATTGTTTAGTTTTATGTGCTGCTTTGTTCGCGCTGCTTCTTCATCGGTGGTTGTAATGTTTATTATGTTTTGCAAGTGCTCTCGATTAGAGTGCCCGCTACTCTTCGTCGTTTTACAGAAATGATTGATAATCTGCCCTGTGAGTCATGAGCGTTCAACGTAACGGATGTACAATCGTGCAACATTTCTGTGCTGTGCGGCTGACATGGTGCTAAATTGATTGGCCATCGGTAGTAAGCTGCATGCTGAAACACGCTGGAGTCTCACTACCATTTGTATTCTATTTCCTCTCTCATGTCTGTCTAGGCCTGGGCAACCTGACAGTATGTTAGCCCACGTGTAGTTTGTGACTGCACGTCACTTTGCCTGGATCAGGCTTGTGCTTTCAATCAATCAATCTAACAATGGCAATACGATGACTATTTGTAATCAAGCTGCGCAGCTTAAACTGGTGTGATAAGAGCAAATGTGTTTCGAAGAGGTATATTCGTGTAAGGAAATATAAACTCACTTATTGTCCCAAATTAATTAGCAGTTGTTGGGGTACACAAGACGATCTGTTACATCTGGTCGAACCCCGCCATCACTTTGTTTTGTTTATACATGTACACTCGGTAATTTAAGTCTTGCCGGGCACGCTTTATATGTTTGATATTGAAGCGAATACTTGTAGCTCAGGGATTGGACGTTGTGTGTTCGCTGAGCTGGCATTGTAGCAGTAGGACGTTTCGTCATCAAGCTAGATGACATAGTCAGCTGAGCTTCTTGCGAACTGTTCGTAACCGTCGTGTTATCTGATTTTATACTCTGACCGTTCTGTTTATTTCCTCGTCATTGGTTGTTCTCATGGTCACACAACTTAATGTTCGGTTTCTGATTGGCACATACATGTCCATTTGAACGGGTTGATTCAATGACTGCTTTGTGGAGTGCCAAGCCTCGAGGAATTCCCGTATGTGGCGCGTGCGTCCCCTTGCAATGACTCTGGTTCCATTCCAGTTGACTTAGTGTCCTTCTTGGTCGACGTGAATTGATAGTAACGATTTGTAATCGTGCCTCCTTATCGCTGATTGATGTTCACTCAGTCTGGTACCCAGCCTCCTTCCAGTTTGTCCCACGTAATACATCTCACAATCCACGCATGGGATTTTGTAGACCACGTTTGTTTTGTCTTCTTCTTTCAAGCTATCTTTCAATTTGCACAGCTGATTGCTGAGTGTTCGCATAGGTCTGTGTGCAACATTGATTCCGAGTGGTCGCAGTACTCTTGCAGCGATTTCTGAAACATTCTCAATGTAAAGGTAAAGGTTTCCTGGCCTGTGCGTTTGGTTGCTCCGTAGGCAAGCTTCTTGGCGATTTGTATCTTAGTATAAAGCTCTTCGGGTAACCGTTTTTCTTCAGGACCTTGACGATATAGAATTGACTGCTTCGGGGTGGCACCTGGGTGTGTATGGTGTTTCGCATATTACTCGTCGAACCACATATACATATCATCGGTAAAGCTGAACGTTGGATTTTTAGCGAAAACGTGACAATCAAATGTTTTCGTAAACAAGTTGAGTTTGGAAGTCGACCAATTCAAGATTGACATTAGACACAGATTTGGAAGAGAGCTGCTCCAGTCCTGGGTAAGTGTTTTACACTTGTTAGGCGCAAAGCACATGCCATACCATGAAGCTTCAAATGCCAGGTGGTCCAGGGTCATCTCCCAGAAGTACGATGTCATCCGCATACAATAGATCAGTAGCTCTCTCTCCCGGCAGAAGTTCAGCACCTGCATCCACTAGACCAGCTAAAACTTTCCCTAGGACATTGTCGATCGCGAAGTTAAAAAGGAACATCGAGATAGGGCAACCCCTCCGCATGCCGCTGGAGATAATGAACGAGGACGATAATTGTCCGTACGCTAAACCCTGCCCCAGTTTTGGCAATATAATGCTTTCAAGATCCAGAAATACTTCTCGGGCACTTCATATCTCAGCAGGCAGTTCCAAAGACTTTCGCGATCGATTGAATCGAATCCCGCTCGGATGACAAGGAATACCACGAAATGCTTGGCGTTTCTCCAGTAACTGACAGTGTGAAGATTTGATCTATGCACCCTCGACCTGCATGAAACCTATATTTCTCTTCACGGATTTGCTCTTCTCGTTTGGTACTCAACCGGAGAAGCAAGATTCTGGCCATGATTGACTTTATTGAAATCGAATAAAGCTGACATATTCAAACCAGTTTATGTAGGTTGATTCATTTCCTCGTTGCTGGTTTCTGGTTCTGAGTGTGAACCCACGAGCGAATGATTTTGTTGCCCATTTTCCCTTGTGTTACAACACTATCTATTTTCCGCACTCTCACTATACGCTTGTCTGTTTCAGACGATCATCACAGGAGCGACGAACTAAGCAAGGTTATTCGGCCATTCCTGCTTCGTCGCACAAAACAGCAAGTATCACTGAATCTCCCTCCCCGTCTGGATTTTCTACTATACCACCATTTGACCCCGCTACAAATCAACATTTACCGAGCCTTGTTAACGCGTAACGCAGGTATGGCGCTTTGCACCTTTCAAGTTTCAACAATGAGTAACTTGCCACTGTTAACTGTTTTGCCTAACCGGGCAGTTTCATTACGAGTGACGCGTGTTTCGTAACTCTCTTGACCTGGACAATGTGACAGTATCTTAGCCCGTGTTCGGTCTCTGACTGTACGGTACTTTGCCTGGACAAGGCTTATGATTTCATGTCATTCATACCATACCAATAAGGCAATTTCAGCTCGCGTTTCCAGAGCGGTGGTAGCTTTTCGTAACTTGGCTAGTCTCTAAAGCTCAAGGGCAGAGTCTATAAGGCTACAGTACGCGCGGTTTTTGCATGGATATGAGGCCTGAACAATGAGAAAAGAAGAAATAATCCATGTGCTGGTGTTCGGTAATCGCTGTTCCCGCTGATATCCGTTGTCATCATTGGAAACGTAAAGCAACTCCCTGTACTAGAATCGTTGGCATAGACGTAGATGTAGAAAAACATATTAACATAGTTGTCAGGCCACGTATTACGAATGGAAAATCATCGTTTTCTGAAGGCGGTTTTGGTTGCTACCCCTAACTTGGAAACTCAAGCAGATAAAGGCTTTGACTGTTAGCCTAGCTCCCACGTTGGGGGCCTAGAGATCAGAATTATTAGTGTCTTCTTTTCGTCATAGGACTAAAATTCATGTTTGGTGGCGGCCTTGTTGTAGACATGGTCGTGGAGTGTTTGATTAATCTGATATGTTGTCTAGTGGAGTGGCAAGAAAAGATTGTTAGGACAATTAAAACCACCGGTACATTGTCAGACCGATCTCACTCTACTCGTTCACAACACTTTCTTGAATGCATGTTTGATTCGAGGTGTAGGCACCTCATTTTTGTATGTGTGCCTAATCTTCTACAGCCTCTGGTGCTTTTTAGCCTTTACTCTTGGTCATTTTATTTTGATTGTGCCATGGTTGTGTGCAGTTAATCGATCGGTACTTGCTACCGCTGATATGGTAACATTAGCATGGCTTACTCGCGGCAATACGCCGTCCGATCAGTTGGGGCTTAGTTTAGTCCCTTCAGCTACTTATAAAGTAGCAAGTAGACGAGAACTTCAATTCGCATTAGCATGGCTTACTCTCACTTTTATCCGTTACTGGTAATTAAACGTTGGAATCATGTAAAGTCGTTGATATGACCCTGGTCTCTTAATACTGCAATACGATGCGGTCTTAAATAGTTTGATGTGTGGTTGCCAATTGTAGTAATTTTAGTGTTACACTAAGCTCATTGATTGGTGCTCGAGCTATAATTAAACTTTGTCATGTGTGTGTGATGTGAAAGCACAAGCCTGATCCAGACAAAGTGCCGCACAGTCAGAGATTGCACGTGAGCTGAGATACTGTCAGGTTGCCCATGCCTAGACAGATATGACGTTCATCGTTAATCCTTGCTTTTTCAGACCATCCGTTGCTTTTCTGTGTTAGCTTTTTGCAGCATGTGAGAAGCGTGCTCTAAGCCCTGTGTTTTACAATCAACATGCGCAGGATTCAGGAAATCTGCATACTTTCATATCAAGCCAAAATTAAATTGAGCCAACGAGAAACTAGAAGGCTTGCGCACTTCATCATAGTTACTCTGTAGCCAGCAAAGAAATCGTCCGCGTTTTTAGGTCTTGATGGTAATCACCGTGCACGGTTGTGCAATCGTACAGTACTTCTGTGCTGTGCGGCTAACATCGTGCTAAATTGATTGGCCATCGGTGGTGAGCTGTGTGCTGAAACAGGCTGGAGTCTCACTACCATTTCTATTTTCTTTCTCATATCTGTCTAGGCCTGGGCAACCTGACAGTATCTTAGCCCCGGTGCAGTCTCTGACTGTGCGGCACTTTGCCTGGATCAGGCTTGTGCGTTCATTCATTCATTCACCGTTTATTGGCACGTTTGATCCAGTATCACCTCCTCCCCTCATCCTCAGATCTCGTCAGCTTCGTCTCTGGATCGCAATCTCGCAGCCTTCGTCTGGTAAATTTGCTAGTTCAGCTGCGCAAGTGCGTGGATCATCCGTACTTGTTTGACGGTAGGTCATTTATTCGGCCAACCCCCATTTGCCTTCAGGAGTTGAACCAGAACCGTTCGAACTCGGGCCGCACCTGATCGAGGCGAGTGGTAAACTCGTTCTGTTGGATCGATTGTTGGATTTTCTCTGGAACCCCTTCAACGGCGATTCGATGAGCGCTCCAAGCGCGCCTGTTCACAAGGTCTTGGTGTTTTCGCAAATGACCAGAATGTTGGATATAATCCAAGATTATTTGACTCTTAAAGGTTTGTTTTGGACCACGAAGCGGATTTTTTTATTTGTACGAAGTACCATCCATATAACACCAATTTTTCTATTAATTATCCGATTACCGGTGTCCGTGGAACATGAATTAACACAATGAACAGTGCTACAATGTTGCAGTTATTTTTAAACTATTACCGATCCCTAGTTCGAACCTTCCTCTGCCGAAGTGTGCAACCGCGGATTAATAATATTAATACAGAAAGTATTTATCTACGCACGCGGTGTGACGGCATGCTTTTTAACCTGAACCGTTTGTAAGCACAACTCAGGGTACGGAATGTCTCAATCCATGACGTGCTTTTTTTGTCGAAGACGCATCGGCATACAACGATTTTGGATTTAAAATCAACACGAACAAAATCAATCTCCCATCGTCACTTTGGAAAACTATCAGCTTGAATTAGTACGAAATTTCACATATCTTGCTTCAACCACTGGGGATTGATAAGTGGATCGCCAGAGCAGTTGTCACATTATATCCCGTTTGAACTCTCGTGTCTGGGGCAGCCATAAGTTGACTGTGAAGATAAAGATAAATCATTTAGATTTACTATGTGGCAGTGAAACCTGGTCGATTCACACAGGATACGAACGGAAGCTGAATGCTTTTTATTTAGAAAGCATCTGTCGCATTTTGAACATGTCGTGGATGGATAAAGTAACAAATGCTGTAGTGCTTTCTAAAGCTGAACATGTTCGCACCATACTACAACATCGCTACCTATACTTGCTGTGTCAGGTTTACGGAATGGAAAATGGTCGTTTCGCAAAAGGTCTACTATTGGATGAATTGAAATCAGGAAGTCAAATATTCGACGTTTCGCACTTGCGGTACAAAGAGTTGTGAAAACTCTTGACAATATTCCTACTATTCGGGAAATACTTGTTCTTGATCGTTCACTTTAGAAGCGCTGTGTAAGGCTTTATCTGGAAGCTGAGGATGGGCAAATATTGCTCCCGCCGTTAGCGCTCAACTGACATCTTTCACCGAGTACCTCCTAGCGCTGTGGTAGAGATTGTTTAGTCATCCGAAAAGCTGTGGAGCACGAAACAATCGTGCACTTTTATTGCACATCCACGGTCGACATCGACAACACTGATTTGTCTTTGTTCGCCTTCGTCGAATTGACGGTCGACCATGAATATGCATCTTGAGCGCATGATGACCGCATGCCTCGTGCTTTTTGAACCTACACTCTGATTTCGGGGAGCACATCTCTACCGCATCGACAAAAACATTAATCGATTGATCGGCGTCGTTTGCATGCTGTTGCCGTAGTCTACGTCCAGTAATTGGAAGCATCAGCTGCTTTTCTCCATCTGGGAGACGATGCTTTAGAGTGTGCTTCCAATGTGAATGGCCAAGTGCAAGTTCTTTCCAACTCGTAAGGCTAATATGCGGAGCCTTCTTATGCATTCTCTAAATGTCTTTGTACCTCGATGCACCTGAATCCCAAGTTCTTGATTTCAACTCCCCATAGACTAAATATTTTGGTATACGACCGCTTTCCATTTCGTATACGACAAGGTCAGCACAACACACCAAACCCATACGCCTAACGTATATAGGCAAATCAAGTCATCACATCACTGTTCTCAAACATGTCGGTCCCGGTCGATCTTATTTGTCACTCGATTTCCAGCCCTCACCGAGCTGGCTCGCTTGACCGACCTCGACAGATTGCTTATTGTTCGAATGCGACTGACGTTTATCATTTCAGACTAACAACTAATGGTTTGTCTTGACGTAACGGCACTATTCGATCAGTACAACACTCACCAAGCAAACTATATCATCTTTGCTCAGTGAAAAGGAACGGAACCTAATTGAAATCGATTGACACACGAGAGTTTAGTGAAACTGATCGAGCTGTGTCTTCAATGGAAAGATATATGAACAACTGCGATCTCCAGCCTAGTTGCTGAGGCAGTTGTGCAACGTTTGGAACGAATGGCCCTGCCAACAATCCGACCACAAATATTGATCCGCTACGTGGACGACACCTTCCTGATTATGAAAAGAGCAGAACTGGATGAATCACATCGACTGATCAATTGTGTATTTACTGGAATCCAATTTACAAAGGAAGCTGAAATTGACGGCTGCCTGGCATTCCTGGACGTTCAAGTGAAAAGAACAAGCGAAGGAATATTAGAGACCTGCGCCTGCCGGCAAACCTCACACACGGATCAAATTCTGGATTTTCATTGCAAGCACCCGAACATTCACAAAGGCAGTTGCATCAGAACCTTATTCAGAAAAACGACAACCCATTGCAGCACATATGAATTGAGAAGAGAAGAAGAATATCTGTTCAAAGTGTTCCAGAAAAATGGATATCCAAGAAGCTTCATATTACGCAACAGGTTCAACCTACCCCAACAAAGAAACCCAGGAGAAAACTTAACCATACGCACTCTGCCATTTGTTCAACATATCTCCGAAATTACAGCTCGGGTACTTCTGCCACTTGGAATCGACATCGCATATAAACCCGCATCAACACTCCGCAACCATTTCAACATCACGAAAGACAAAGTGGCGAAATAAGAACAGTCGAATATCGTCTACAAGATTGCATGCAGAGATTGCGAAAAGAACTACGTCGGACAAACAGGTCGCAAACTGAGCATAAGACTACATGAACATCCGTTGGCCGTAGGCAAACATGACCGGAATTCAATAATCTCAATACATATCGACCAATTCGGGCATCAGTTCGACTGGGACCGCACGAAAATATTAGCCAAAGAAAACGACCGACGGGCGCGAGAATTCCTGGAAGCTTAGCTCTCAACGACATATTCAATTAACGAGCATGTTCAATTGGCTGCAACATATGGGCCAATGAGAAACCGCTTACAAAGAAGGCGTAACATGAACTCGACTAATCCACGGGAGTGATGGCAAACGAACATGCAAATCGTATAAATACCAAAGAATTCCAACTACAACACGCTTCGAAAATTTTTTTGATAAAGATGTCATCTAGCCTGATGACGAAACGTCCAACAACAATCGAAAACAATTTCTGTCCTTTGGATTTTTAATTGATTCTTGAACTGCTCAGTAAGCAACCTAATCCCATTTTTGCTTGTTATATTATTCGTTGTTGCCATATTATTCTGTGTTAATTTTGTAAAGCTATATGCTTTTTAGACCATTAAAATTGAATGGAATGGAATTGAAAACTACACAAGCTCGGCGAACACCATCTGAACAACGCCCTCATCCTGAGCTACGAATATTTTCCTCTATTGCTTCAAAGATATATAATTGCAAAAAGACGCTTAAGAATTATGCGAAAGAGCTATCATGCTCTTCATTCTCTTTCCCGTTCACCAGATATGCAATTGTGCACAACTTGTGTGCTGTACAGCTAACACCGTGCTAACTTGATTTGCCACCAGTAGTGAGCAGCATGTGAAAGCACGCTAGAGTGTCACTGCCATTTCTATTCTCATTTACCATGCCTCTTTGACCTAACAGTATCTTGACCCACCTTGTGATTTTATACATACATAACGTTCGATGACACTTGTCAGGTGAAAAATAACGACGATCGCATTATCTGTTCACACACGTTTCCCTCCAAATTTTCAACCTTTTGCCACTCATTTGCCAATTAAACATTGCTGTTGGCCTAATATTGCATGCCATGACTGTTTTGGACGATCGTGTATTAACAATCTGTTATAACAAACTCAGATTATCCGTGCGTACGCTTGGATGGGTCTGTTCGTGGCGAAGACCGTCTATCAGCCGTGAAGGAATTCAACGATACTAGCGGTTGCTTCGTTTTCCTCTTGAGCACCAAAGCGGGTTGGTTTCTTTTAACGTTGATTTGTAGGCTTCATTCGTGTTCTCTCGTTTTATTATTTTGCTTCGTATGGCTGCTTTTGGCCGTTCTTGTCATTACTGTGGAATTTCTAGTGCGCGTTCGAAACCCTCAACAATCACACAAGATTTTATTCGGTGGCTGGTTCGGGTTAAATGAGAACTTCGTTCGAATCAGCTGTGTCCATAAATATAGCTGTCTCATTTAAAGTGGGTCGAATAACAGAGTTCACATTTAACCATCAGAAGTTTCTGTTTGAAGATCGTTTCACATACGGTGTCTTCGATTATTCCACCGCGCACTGAGGTGAGATCGTGCAGCCCTTCTGTGCTGTGCGGCTATCACTGTGCTGATTTGATTTGCCCACTGACACTGAGCTGCATGCAGAAAAACCTTGAAGCCCCGCTGCCGTTTCCCCTGTATGTTTGTATGGAAGGCAAACCTGATCCAGGCAATATGCCGCACAGTCATAAACGCACATGGGCTAATATACTGTCAGGTTGCCTAGGCCTAGACAGATATGAGATAAAAGAAATGGCGGTGAGACTCCAGTGTGTTTCACCATACAGCTCACTACCGGTGACTGTTTCTCGAATGTCTGCCTAGGCTTAGACAACCTGACAGTATCTTAGCTCACGTGCAGTCTCTTACTGCCTGGACTTTGCCTGCATCATGCATGCATACATACAACAGAAGTGGTCAGTCGTGAGCAAACACGAAATTTTCGAATGCATACAAGATTCGGAACACGTCACTGTTGGAGAAACCACTAATGATACCATTACTGTGAATCATCCCATGACGAGTCACCGTGCTTTCATATGTGACTTTTCCCTATATGGATTGCTTTTCTTGCTCAAATTAAACCGTGTATCTTACATCCCGAGCTGCTTCCTTGTTTTCCATGCCATCTTTGCCGAATCAAGATGATGATGAGCGAGGATGTAACATGGTTCTCAATTTTTAATGAATTTATTGAAATGATCTGCAAACTGTAGTCCTTTTAACTTGTACTTAGTCGTTTCACATTGTTCTTTTATTCGTCAAAAGTTTCCCGGTTCTGGTGACACTCCCTCGTTTTGCATGAATGTTTTACAACTGACCCATCGTGCTTGGTTACATTTTCCAGGGGGTCAAGGTCTGAATTTGACGGCTGCGGACACTGTTATTCTGGTCGACAGTGATTTCAATCCACAAAATGATGTCCAAGCTGCCGCCCGGGTTCATAGAATCGGCCAGACCAAGTAAGTTATTCAAGACGGTGCCATTGCCCCCTCGGCCCATGTATCGTGGGAGCAGTGTTCCTGTTTTTGATGTGTGTTGGGATTACCATTTCTCTGTTTCCCGTTTCACACAGATTCAATTTCGCTCAATGGGGTGTGATGCTTAAATTGTGACGTGTGAAATTCTGCTCGCAACCCCCCTCCTCACATTTTGATACAATGGTTTCTGACTGTTTACCAACATCAATTTGATTGTGGCTCATGGACGGACTTACTGTAAGGTTGCTGTTAAACGTCAACTTGAGAGACCGACACATGAATTTTAATGTGAGCTTGCAATTATTTACCACTTACCTCAAAACAAGGCCCGATGGCTTGTTGTCATTATCGCTTTGTCATTTTTGTCCAACTCCGGGTGCACTAGTCACCTCACAGCTGCATACTGCAACACGCTGAAGTCTCACTACCATCTTTATTCTCTATTTCTCATATCTGTCTAGGCCTGGGCAACCTGACAGTAATATCGCTCTCTCTCACTATGCGGCAGTGCCTGGATCAGGCTTGTGCTTTCATACCATACCTTGCCACAGCCTATATGCAATATATGAGCCCGCATCGCACTGTTTGGCACGAGATGTGTTCCTCTCTACTTCGGTACATTTGGACAACCCTAGTTGGATGTAAAGTACACTTATTCTACTTGCTATTCTACTATGCTTTCCAATCAAGCGGTGCTAAACTTGCACCCCAGAATCAACTTGAGGCTTCAGGTTTACACGTGTATTAACTTGCGTGCCATGTTATACGAGCAGCGTATGTTTGCCCATGCTGACACCGATTTCTGTGGTGCCATATGAGAACATTAACGGACCATTACGTTCACCCTGCCTCTTCCCTTGACAGCATACATGATTAAGCAGGAATTCCATGAAGATGCTTACACTAAGACCGCCACTGAACACAAAATGGTGAGGAGTTTATCATGCTGCCTGACAGTGAAAATCACGAGCATGTTTTCGTGCTGATGTTGCTCCGCTCGTTCGTGATCAGATTCGTTCCATTCATGATGTGGACACCCCATCTCATTGCCTGTGATTAATCCCTAGCTTTTTTATTCCCACCCTTGCATATATATTTATGAATTTTGGGTCATTGTTGTATGACATGTATCCGGCACCTGCTACAAATCCAATTCTATCCCCGATGATTATAATTTTATCGACCTTTCAGACCGGTACGAATTATCCGCCTAGTGGGTCGTGACACAATTGAAGAAGGCATTCTTTCCCGTGCTGACGCCAAATTGAAGTTAGCCACTCAGGTTCTAGGATCCTCCACAGACCAGTCTTCGGTGGACGGGCAACAAGATGTGCGTGCACGTTCACTGGAATTTACACCTCCGTTCTCTGCTGCGTTCGTTATTTGTCATCTGTTCTTCTTTGTTTTGCAGCTAGAAACAGTGCTGAAATTTGGGCTGGTCAAGTTGTTTCAAGGATTCACCGTGAACGAAAATGCGACATGCGAAAATGGTCATTGCACAAAACAAGTTGATGATTTGAACTTTGCTGACATACTGGGAGCCACGGATCCACACACGGGACACTGGCTTCCTCCTCGCTTGTCGGCGTCGTCGAAACCTGATGGTTGGGTGTTTCTCACGGATGAACCCTATCAGTGTGAAGTGAGTGACGTCGATTGGGCAGCTGTGGCCAAAATGAAACAAGGTACGTTGGTTTCTAGTGTATCATTCGTTGTTTCGTGTTTTTACTCATTCTGATCTACTCAATTAATCCACGGATGTGCAATCGTGCAGCATTTCTGTGCTGTGCGGCTAACATCGTGCTAAATTGATTGGCCAACGGTAGTGAGCTGCATGCTGAAACACGCTGGAGTCTCACTACCGTTTCCTGTTCTTTTTTTCCTTATATCTGTCTAGGCCTGGGCAACCTCACAGTATCTTAGCCCACGTGCAGTCTCTGACTGTGCGGCACTTTGCCTGGATCAGGCTTGTGCATTCATTCATTCATTCAATTAATCCATATTCCAGAATACGAATCCCAAATGAATAATCAAGCATCTGAAGCTTCAGATGGAGGAGTCTGCACTCGTGCGAAACTTCAAACTGCCGGTTCCACGGCTCTTTGTGATAAGGCTCTTCAGTCTTCACTGAGACCCATGACGCCGGAGGAGCTCGCCGAACATACGAAAAAGGTTTTCTTCTTTTTTGCTAATTTCGTCCAACGCAAGTTGATTCGGAAATGTTCAAACACTGATGGTTTTCTCATCGCAGGTTTCCGAACTCCGAGAGGCCAAATTACAGCGAGCGAAGGAACTTGCAGAGAAACGCGCTGCGAAGAAACTAGAAAAAAAGTTGGTGGTCTACAATTCTAATTTGTTTGCCTTTTGTATATTTGGATGCGCATTTTTCATTTTTGTTTTGCAACAAATCACCAATCCGTAGTGTGTTTGGAGGTATGGTATGATATGAAAGCACAAGCCTGATCCATGCCAAGTGTCGCGCAGTCAGAGACTGCACATGGGCTAAGATACTGTCAGGTTGCCCAGACCTAGACAGAGAGGGGAAATAGAAATGGTAGTGAGCCTACAGCGTGTTTCAGCATGCAGCTAACTACCGTTGGACAATCAATTTAGCACGATGTTAGCCGTACAGCACAGAAATGCGGCATGTGTTTGGAGGGGGTTTGAATGACGTCCAATATTCAGTAAGCTTATGATGCGAACGGGAGAAACATGGCAAGGATAACGGCGTGTGTTTGTGAAATCCCAAGCTTGGATCCATGCAAAGTGTGGGATAGCAAGAAACCTCACGTGAGGTATGATACTGTCAGGTTGGCCAGGACAAATATAAGAAAGAAATAAAGGTAACGAGACTGCCTCCTGTTGCCATGTGTAGCTCAGTATCAGTTGTGAACAACTTTAGCAAGGTGTTAGCTGCACAGCTTAGAATTACTACACAATTGCACATCAGTGCATGGTTAACCCCCATCGTTTCCTTTTAGAATGTGTCTATGGGCGTCCGTGAACTATCGGTCGTTAGTCGTGTATAAAACCGAAGCTGTTCAACAATTGCAACAGACCACCTGTCAAAACCCTACATTTTGGCCGCTTACCGAACCCGATTCCGACGACTCTATTCTACATCCTGCTGGAATTTACTATACCGTTGGTGATGCTTCACAACCGCTTGCTCGTTTCGATGCTTCCACGGAGTCTTCGCAGTTGGATTATCCACGCCCCGCGGTTGTTTGTCTTTCTATCGGTATGTCGTCTCATCTTGCATTCGTCCGAAACTGCGCATTCCGTACCAAATCTTTCATATTCTTATTCTTGTGTAGATACGAGTGGATATTGGCCGCGTGGGGGATTTTTCGGAGCGCTAAACATGAAAACTTCTCTAGTGTGTGAGCGCTACCAACTTGCCGCGGAAATGGATGATCTGCATCTGGGCGATTGCCATTTGATCCCTGTGCCACAGGAATGTTCCACACGCTCTTCTGATTTATCTGTTGAGGTGAGCGTGTTGTCTAATAAAGTGTCACAAAGTCTAAGAGCGTTAACCGGAAAAACAATATGCCGATGGTGGCATCGTGTTGGCTACTGTCGAGTGTCAGTCTTATATGGATTGTGTTAAGATTCTTTCCAGTGAGACGTTTTGCGTCAACGGGATTTAATATGTCCGTTCTTTGTTCACAACACGAGGTTCTATTCTTTTCCTCGGTGTATCGTATTGTAGATCGTTTTACGTATCTCGGTAGTTATATCAATAATTCTACATCGTTAGATAACGAGGTCTCGGCACGCATTTCAGAAGCGACCGTAGCATTCTGCAACCTAAGTCACCTCTGGCGTCAGAAAGGACTCTCTGTTACTCAAGGGTAGGGTCTATAAAGCGACAGTTCAGGCTGTGTTACTGTATGGGTGCGAAACCTGGACCTTACGTAAAGAACACATTGAGTGTCTCCAAGTATTTGAGAACCGATGTCTCCGCATCATTCTAAGAGTTAGCTGTTACGATCGCATACGCACCGATGCTCTCCGAATAAGTTTGTTCGGTAGTAATGTTGATATAGAGAAGCAGATCACCTGCATAGGTTAACCGCTGTTGGTCACGTTTTAACGGATGCCTGACCACCGACTTCCAAACGGATTCTTTTTGGCAATGCCACATCACAATTCTGATTGTGGCAAATCTCCATGGGTGGCCAAACCGTCACATGGCATAAGCAGTTAAAAACCCTTACTAGCAACCTTTCCAAAGTCGGCACAGCGCGTCTACCAGGCTGGTGTCCCCGCGATCAGATATCGCAATGACTCGTTACGCTTCAGGCTATGTCGAGAAACCGTGTTCAATTGCGGTCTTGCACTAAGCATCTTCTTGGAGTGTTTGCTTAACCCTTCTTCTTCTATAGATCGTCCGTAGCTATTAAAATTCCCACCCCTCTCTTTTAGGATTTTAATTTTCATGGTTGTGTGGCAGTTAAGCAATTCTGTACGTGCTACCAGTGTAATGCTGTCTGTGATGATGATGATGATGTATCGTATTCGATTTTGCCGACTGACCGACGAGTGCACATTACTCTAGTAGTTTTTGAATACGTTTCACTAATGCGCAGTGAACTGATAGGGTACTAACGATGCGCTATATAACATCCCTAGGTCTCCGCAGGTAATGTAATAGTGCAATCTTCTAAGTCAACAGTCGTGACTCTTCTATAGAGCTTCCCCTCTTGTGACTATCTGTTATTATTGGCCTGCCATTTCGAATCTGTGTACTCACGTTGCTTGTATGCATACATGATAACACTACTAACCAGGCAGCATCAACTGTAAATTCATTTGTGTAAATGCTTATTTTGATACATTTTTCTCTCGCACTTGTTTCCAAACGTTTCTCTGTCTGCTCGTTTTTTCACTATTAAGTTTCGCTACATTCTCGTGTTTCAGCCATTTCCCGAGATAATCGCCTCGAACCCCGGGAATGATTTCGCGCAAACGAATTTCTGTGGCTTACTCGTTGCTCAGCGACACACTCGTCGGAGTCAATCTGCCGGGGCTCCGCCGGAATTGCATTTGGATGCGTTGGAGCAAAGTTTGTGCGCTTTGTCGATTGCATGCCAACGGTTAAATCAATGTGAGTTGTTCTGTTGGCCTCCTTCAGTCCATGTCCACCATGAATGTACATCGCAATCGCATGAATTTTCATGTTCTACAGCTTTTTGAATGACTAAACAGTCCGATTCGGGGGGAACAATCTCTCCCGCAGCGCTTGCAACGATAGTCGGACCGCGGTTGTTGGGCGTCAGTTGCATATCAAATTAGTATATCTAGGTTAAAAACCATAACAATGAGGACTGATAAGTTTTAGTGTACTCACTTCTTATCAATTAGCATTGTTGCGCTCATGTTGTGTATGTATGCATGTGTATGTATGTGTGTGTATGTATGTATGTATGTACGATAGCACATGCCTGATACGGGTAAAGTGCCGCACAGTCAGACTGCATATGGGCTAGGATACTGTCAGGTTGTTAGGCCTAGACAGATATGAGAGAGGAAATAGAGGATAGAGATGATATGGTATGGTATGAAAGCACAAGCCTGATCCAGGCAAAGTGCCGCACAGTCAGAGACT
>JACCGJ010000955.1:27937-73015 GCA_013407085.1 Atriophallophorus winterbourni
GGCAAAAACCTCGAAACCCGTCCTGTGCTTTCGGAAGATTTCAGCGTTTCGGAATGGTATTCTACTCTGATCTATCCTGGGGTTGTAATAACCCTCGCGGCAATACGCCGTTCGATCAGTTAGGGCTTAGTTTAGTCCCTTCAGCTACTTATAAAGTAGCGAGTAGACGAGAACTTCAGTTCACATTACCGTGTTCCTGTTTCCGATGCGTGTTGAGATTACCGTTTCTCTGTTTCCCGTTTCACACAGATTCAATTTTGCTCAATGGGGTGTGATGCTTAAATTGTGACGTGTGAAATTCTGCTCGCAACTCCCCTCCCCACATTTTGATACAATGGTTTCTGACTGTTTACCAACATCAATTTGATTGTGGCTCATGGACGGACTTACTGTAAGGTTGCTGTTAAACGTCAACTTGAGAGACCGACACATGAATTTTAATGTGAGCTTGCAATTATTTACCACTTACCTCAAAACAAGGCCCGATGGCTTGTTGTCATTATCGCTTTGTCATTTTTGTCCAACTCCGGGTGCACTAGTCACCTCACAGCTACATACTGCAACACGCTGACGTCTCACTACCATCTTTATTCTCTATTTCTCATATCTGTCTAGGCCTGGGCAACCTGACAGTAATATCGCTCACGTGCAGTCTCTCACTATGCGGCAGTGCCTGGATCAGGCTTGTGCTTTCATACCATACCTTGCCACAGCCTTTATACAATATCTGAGCCCGCATCGCATTGTTTGGCACGAGATGTGTTCCTCTCTACTTCGGTACATTTTGACAACCCTAGTTGGATGTAAATTACACTTATTCTACTTGCTATTCTACTATGCTTTCCAATCAAGCGGTGCTAAACTTGCACCCTAGAATCAACTTCAGGCTTGAGGTTTACACGTGTGGTAACTTGCGTGCCATGTTATACGAGCAGCGTATGTTTGCCCATGCTGACACCGATTTCTGTGGAGCCATATGAGAACATTAACCGACCATTACGTTCACCCTGCCTCTTCCCTTGACAGCATACATGATTAAGCAGGAATTCCACGAAATGCTTACACTAAAACCGCCACTAAACACAGAATTGTGAGAAGTTTGTCATGCTGCCTGACACTGAAAATCACAAGCTTGATTTCGTGCTGATGTTGCTCAGCTCGTTCGCGCAACGTGATCAGATTCCTCTCATTCATGATCTCATTGTCTGTGATTAATCCCTAGTTTTTTCCCACCCTTGCATATATATTTATGAATTGTGGGTCATTGTTGTATGATAGGTATCCGGCACCTGCTACAAATCCAATTCTATCCCCGATGATGATGATTTTATCGACCTTTCAGACCGGTACGAATTATCCGCCTAGTGGGTCGTGACACAATTGAAGAGGGCATTCTTTCCCGTGCTGACGCCAAATTGAAGTTAGCCACTCAGGTTCTAGGATCCTCCACAGACCAGTCTTCGGTTGACGGGCAACAAGATGTGCGTGCACGTTCACTGGAATTTACACCTCCGTTCTCTGCTGCGTTCGTTATTTGTCATCTGTTCTTCTTTGTTTTGCAGCTAGAAACAGTGCTGAAATTTGGGCTGGTCAAATTGTTTCAAAGATTCACCGTGAACGAAAATGCGACATGCGAAAATGGTCATTTCACAAAACAAGTTGATGATTTGAACTTTGCTGACATACTGGGAGCCACGGATCCACGCACGGGACACTGGCTTCCTCCTCGCTTGTCGGAGTCGTCGAAACCCGATGGTTGGATGTTTCTGACGGATGAACCCTATCAGTGTGAAGTTAGTAACGTTGATTGGGCAGCTGGGGCCAAAATGAAACAAGGTACGTTGGTTACTAGTGTATCATTCGTTGTTTCGTGTTTTTACTCATCCCGATCTACTCAATTAATCCATGTTCAAGAATACGAATCCCAAATGAATAATCAAGCATCTGAAGCTTCAGATGGAGGAGTCTGCACTCGTGCGAAACTTCAAACTGCCGGTTCCACGGCTATTTGTGATAAGGCTCTTCAGTCTTCACTTAAACCCATGACGCCGGAGGAGCTCGCCGAACATACGAAAATGGTTTGCTTCTTTTTGCTAATTTCGTCCAACGCAAGTTGATTCGGAAATGTTCAAACACTGATGGTTTTCTCATCGCAGGTTTCCGAACTCCGAGAGGCCAAATTGCAGCGAGCGAAGGAATTTGCGGAGAAACGCGCTGCGAAGAAACTGGAAAAAAAGTTGGTGGTCTACAATTCTAATTTGTTTGCTCTTTGTATATTTGGATGCGCATTTTTCATTTCTGTTTTGCAACAAATCACCAATCTCGTGTGTTTGGAGGGGGTTTGAATGACGTCCAATATTCAGTAAGCTTATGATGAGAACGGGAGAAACATTGGTTGCATTACATGGCAAAGATAACGGCATGTATATGTGAATTCACAAGCTTCGATCCATGCAAAGTGTCGGACAGCAAGAAGCCTCATGTGAGCTATGATACTGTCAGATTCGCCAGGGCAGATGTAAGAAATAAATAAAGGTAACGAGACTGCATCCTGTTGCCATGTGTAGCTCAGTAGCGGTTGTGAACAACTTTAGCATGGTGTTAGCTGCACAGCTTAGAAAATTACTACACAATTGCACATCAGTGCATGGTTAACCCCCATCGTTTCCTTTTAGAATGTGTCTATGGGCGTCCGTGAACTATCGGTCGTTAGTCGTGTACAAAACCGAGGCTGTTCAACAATTGCAACAGTCCACCTGTCAAAACCCTACATTTTGGCCGCTTAACGAACCCGATTCCGATGACTCTATTCTACATCCTGCTGGAATTTACTACACCGTTGGCGATGCTTCACAACCGCTTGCTCGTTTCGATGCTTCCACGGAGTCTTCGCAGTTGGATTATCCACGGCCCGCGGTTGTTTGTCTTTCTATCGGTATGTCGTCTCATCTTGCATTCGTCCGAAACTGCACATCTCGTACCAAATCTTTCACATCCTTGTTCTTGTGTAGATACGAGTGGATATTGGCCGCGTGGTGGATTTTTCGGAGCGCTAAACAAGAAAACTTCGTTAGTGTGTGAGCGCTACCAACTTGCCGCGGAAATGGATGATCTGCATCTGGGCGATTGCCATTTGATCCCTGTGCCACAGGAATGTTCCACACGCTCTTCTGATTTATCTGTTGAGGTGAGCGTGTTGTCTAATAAAGTGTCACAAAGTCTAAGAGCGTTAACCGGAAAAATAATATGCCGATGGTGGCATCGTGTTCGCTACTGTCGAGTGTCAGTCTTATATGGATTGTGTTAAGATTCTTTCCAGTGAGACGTTTTGCGTCAACGGGATTTAATATGTCCGTTCTTTGTTCACAACACGAGGTTCTATTCTTTTCCTCGGTGTATCGTATTGTAGATCGTTTTACGTAGTAGTTATATCAATAGTTATATCAATAATTCTACATCGTTAAACGAAGTGGTCTCGGCACGCATTTCAGAAGCGACCGTAGCATTCTGCAACCTAGGTCACCTCCGGCGTCAGAAAGGAGTCTCTGTTACTCAAGGGTAGGGTCTATAAAGCGACAGTTCAGGCTGTGTTACTGTATGGGTGCGAAACCTGGACCTTACGTAAAGAACACATTGAGTGTCTCCAAGTATTTGAGAACCGATGTCTCCGCATCATTCTAAGAGTTAGCTGTTACGATCGCATACGCACCGATGCTCTCCGAAATAAGTTGTTCGGTAATAATGTTGATATAGAGAAGCAGATCAACCTGCATAGGTTACGCTGGTTGGGTCACGTTTTACGGATGCCGGACCACCGACTTCCAAAACGGATTCTTTTTGCAATGCCACATTCTGATTGGTGCAAATCTCGGGGTGGCCAAACCGTCACATGGCATAAACAGTTAAAAACCCTTACTAGCAACCTTTCCAAAATCGGCGCAGCGCGTCTTCCAGGCTGGTGTCCCCGTGATCAAATATCGCAATGGCTAGTTACGCTTCAGGATATATCCCGAAACCGTGTTCAACGGCGGTCTTGCACTAAGCATCTTCTTGGAGTGTTTGCTTAACCTTATTCTTCTATAGAATCCGTAGCTATTAAATTCCCACCCCCATCTTTTAGGATTTTAATTTTTCATGGTTGTGTGGCAGTTAAGCATTCGGTACGTGTACCAGTGTAATGCTGTCTGTGATGATGATGATGATGTATCGTATTCGATTTTGCCGACTGACCGACGAGTGCACATTACTCTAGTAGTTTTTGAATACGTTTCACTAATGCGCAGTGAACTGATAGGGTACTAACGATGCGCTATATAACATCCCTAGGTCTCCGCAGGTAATGTAATAGTGCAATCTTCTAAGTCAACAGTCGTGACTCTTCTATAGAGCTTCCCCTCTTGTGACTATCTGTTATTATTGGCCTGCCATTTCGAATCTGTGTACTCACGTTGCTTGTATGCATACATGATAACACTACTAACCAGGCAGCATCAACTGTAAATTCATTTGTGTAAATGCTTATTTTGATACATTTTTCTCTCGCACTTGTTTCCAAACGTTTCTCTGTCTGCTCGTTTTTTCACTATTAAGTTTCGCTACATTCTCGTGTTTCAGCCATTTCCCGAGATAATCGCCTCGAACCCCGGGAATGATTTCGCGCAAACGAATTTCTGTGGCTTACTCGTTGCTCAGCGACACACTCGTCGGAGTCAATCTGCCGGGGCTCCGCCGGAATTGCATTTGGATGCGTTGGAGCAAAGTTTGTGCGCTTTGTCGATTGCATGCCAACGGTTAAATCAATGTGAGTTGTTCTGTTGGCCTCCTTCAGTCCATGTCCACCATGAATGTACATCGCAATCGCATGAATTTTCATGTTCTACAGCTTTTTGAATGACTAAACAGTCCGATTCGGGGGGAACAATCTCTCCCGCAGCGCTTGCAACGATAGTCGGACCGCGGTTGTTGGGCGTCAGTTGCATATCAAATTAGTATATCTAGGTTAAAAACCATAACAATGAGGACTGATAAGTTTTAGTGTACTCACTTCTTATCAATTAGCATTGTTGCGCTCATGTTGTGTATGTATGCATGTGTATGTATGTGTGTGTATGTATGTATGTATGTACGATAGCACATGCCTGATACGGGTAAAGTGCCGCACAGTCAGACTGCATATGGGCTAGGATACTGTCAGGTTGTTAGGCCTAGACAGATATGAGAGAGGAAATAGAGGATAGAGATGATATGGTATGGTATGAAAGCACAAGCCTGATCCAGGCAAAGTGCCGCACAGTCAGAGACTTCATATGAGCCAGAATACTGTCGTGTTGTCCAGACCAAGACAGATATGAAAATGGCAATGAGACTCCAGCTTTTTTCCGCATGCAGCTCACTGCAGTTGGCAATTCAATTTAGCACGGCGTTTGCTGCATAGCACAAAACTGCTACACAATTTCACCTCCGTGCACCGTGTATGTATGTGTGTCTATATGCGTGTATTGTATTTTACTTGTATCTGTTTGAGTGGGTGTATGTACTTATACCTAAGCGTCTGATTGCATGTACGAAATCACAAGAAAGCTGACACGCACTCTTATATTGCAAGTGGGCTATCAAGTTGCGGTATTAATGACGGTTTCCTGAAAAAGCTTCAGTAGTTGCACTTAGTTACCGAGGAGTCAATACAGCATGTGATGGTCAGCAATACCGCAAAACTGTGATTCGTCACCACGAAAATCGAATACCTGTATTTTGACGTAGCTGTGGTACCACCGGGCTTTCCTATAGGTTCTAGCGCCTTTTGCTTGTAGCCAGTAATCAGTTAGGATATCTTTAACGGTAGCACAGAATTACACCTTTGCACACATCGCTCAGGCCAGATGTGCATAAGTCAGAATGGTAAACACCAAATTAATGCGGCCAAAGTTCGAGATAATAACGTTTGAGCTCATCTGATTTTGAACAATGTATGTGATTCGAAGGTCCACACTCGGTTGTTCCTTCTACTGTCCACACGGGTTTTTCTTTAAGCGAGCAAAACTGACGTTAAAGGTTGTTTTCTGAAACACTACAAATCTTTAGTAGCTCTAGTATAGAGCATATGACATGACATTGAAGCCTGTTGTATATTTCTTTTCGTACACAACTTGCCATTGTGTTTTGACTTGCCTTCATAATTTTGCGACGCACAACGTCGGTCATGAAGTTTGCATTATTGACAGTTCGTTTGTAGTTGGTTCAAAGCTGTAGGTGCTACAAGGTCCCGTGAACATCAAACTTTGATCAGACCCTCATTGTACCCACTCTATGGACACGGCTGTACAATCCTGCAGTATTTCTGTGGTGTACGGCTAACATCGTTCTAAATTGATTGGCCAACGGTAGTGAGCTGCATGCTGAAACACGCTGGAGTCTCACTACCATTTCTATTTTCATTTCTATTTCTATTTCCCCCTTCATATCTGTCTAGGTCTGGGCAACCTGAGAGTATCTCAGCCCATGTGCAGTCTCTGACTGTGTGGCACTTTGCCTGGATCAGGCTTGTGCTTTCATACCGTACCATACTCTATGGACACGTGAATGTTGTTAATTCACAACTGTTTTTCATCTTGCATCTACTTTTGCTCCATTTTGTAAATCGATAGGCCACTTATTTGTTTAATTCCATCTCATTACCCGGCTTTCTTACACTGAGTTGCATTTGTTCAAGAATTCAATTTACTGGGAACCCCTTGTAGTTTACGCCATATTTTGAGTTGTTCATCTACCTTGTACGTGTGTAGTTTGTTTATTCAATCATGTGTTTATTTCTGATTCTCCCGTCAGGTTCTGTGCATGTGCCCCGTTTGGGACATGGCACTCATGCCTTCCAGTGGTATACCGTTGAGCGCCTCCTGCGCAAATATCTGGTCGAACGTGCACGCGTTCCTGTCTTTGTGTATCCTTTTTGGTTGTTTTTCAGTTTTGACCATGAATTGTCTTGTGCTGTTCATCATTTTCCTTGCTGGGCTTCTAAATCTCGGTTTTAAGACGAGAACCAATGGCATTTACCAACGCACGCAAAGTGATAGCAAGCTTTTCAACCTTAACCGGTTGAGAGCACAAACCAAAGTACGGGATGTGCTAATCCGTGACCTGCTGTTTGCCGACGATGCAGCCATTATTGCTCACTCCCAGTCGCTAATGGACTGTTTTTCGTCGGCATGCAAAGACTTCGGGCTAACAATCAGCATGAGCAAGACCGAAGTCCTGGGTCAAGGGTTGCATTGCCTCCAATCATCACTGTTGGAAACTGTCATCTTGAACCAGTACATCATTTCACATATCTTGGTTCAACCATTGCGGATAACCTCTCGCTAGACGGATTGGCAGAGCAGCTGTCATTTTGTCCAGATTGATCTCTCGTGTTTGGGGGCAACCGCAAACTGACTGTAAAGACGAAGATGATGGCATACAGCGCGTGCGTACTAAGTGCGTTACAGTGAAACCTAGATCATCCACGCAAGACTTGAACGAAAGCTGAATGCTTTCCATCTACGAAGCATCCGTCGTATCTTGAACAGATCCTGGATGGACAGAGTGACTAATGCTGAAGTGCTTTCAACAGATGGTCTACAGAGCATGTTTCCCCTACTACGACAGCGCCTCTGCGATGGCTTGGCCACGTCTACAGAACGGAAAATGGTCGTATTCCGAAAGATCTACTCTACGGTGAGTTGCAATTTGGAAATCGACCATTGGGTAGACCGCACTTGCGATACAAAGACATTTGCGAAAGAGATATAAAAGCTCTTGGCATTGACCCCGCGAGTTGGGAACAACTTGCTCTTGACCGATCACATTGGAGGCATTGTGTAAAGCGTCGTCTGCAAGCTGGGGAGGAGCAGATACAGCTCTTAGCTGATGAACAAAGATCACGCCGCCGGCGTGCAACTTATGCCGATCAACCGATTATATCGTTGCGAGCGAGGCGGGAGAGATTGTTCCTCCCGAATCGGACTATTTAGTTATTCGAAAAGCTGTTGAACATGAAAATTCATGCGGGTGTGATGTATATCCATGGTCGACATCGAACGTAGGAGGCCAACAACAATGGTTAATTCTTCCAATGCTTCCAATGATCGCATTTGCAGTTATCGAAACCAAATTTTTTTCCATTGTGTGGTAGTTAACGACCCTGATGAACTGGTGATGTGAATGCTTTGCGGTTCAGACATGCGGAAATGGTTGATAGATGTAAAATGAAGCAAGGAGCTTTCGCGGGTATGCTTGTGTGTGAAATCAAACCAGAAAACGAACAAACACCGCGCAGTCATAGATTGCCATTCAACCACCTGCTGTGTCGCACTTATTTTGTATCGAATCAATAAGCTATCCTGTTTGCCAATTTGTGCTTTAAACTCCTCTTTATCTGCTTGTATCAACCGTTGCTTCGATTCTGAGCATCTTATTACAAACGCTCGCTAGTTATTATTATCGACGTCCATCGGAAGAGAACGTGCTCGAGTCTACTGGTGAGTTCACGTTGATTGTTAATCACACTGAATTTTCTGTTGCTGGCATACCACGCTTGTACTGTGCACTCTCTTTGTGTGAGACTTGCAATTGCCCTTCTTTGAAACTCATATACGTAAACAATGTTTTGTGTTGCTTTCATCCCCCAGTAACATCCCGAAACCGTTCTTGGAATGTTTGTGCGTTGGACGTGTTTATCGAATTACATTGGTCACTTGTTAGTCAAACTTGGTTCTGTTGTGTGTATGCTGCAATGTGTTTGTTAGGCGTTTATCTCCTTATTAGTATAATTAATATTCGCCATTAGTGCCATGGCTAACTGTCAGTATTTGCTATGTATGTATCCAATCACAAGCCTGATCCATGCAAACTGCCGCAGAGTCTTAGACTCCAAGTGGTCTAAGATATCCTCAGGTTCCCCAGGCCTCGCATCGCTGTTTGCAAAGACGGTGATTTTGTGGGCAGCCTGTCAAAAGTGACCAAAGATCTCTGGTTCGTGAGGCAGAAACCTAGAATCGGTTATGTTTGGTGTGCTAAGGCTTTCTTGGACTGTAACACCTGGTCCTCTAAGTCTAGCCCGAAAACTGGATAATAGCTATCGATAGAAATAAGACTGCTGAGGACGTTTCGTGTCGTTTGTTCTATCTCCGTACAATCAGTAACCACTGAACAATCGTATATCCGCGCATCGTAAATATCTGAAGATTAGCTCAATGTAGTACAGACCAGCAAAGTATTTGAAAATATTCGAGACCGATCGGGAGTCCATAATAATGAAAATAAAGTTTGCAATGAATCGGTTATAGTAAGTTTTTGGTAACGTTTCGCTTCTGACACAGAAGCTTCGTCAGACCAAGGGTGTCGGTACGGACAGTGTTCAGGTTTAAATGGCATTCTTTTGACCAATCCTGAGTTCACTAAGCTACACAGGGGAGATCAAGATAATTGATCACACCTCCTAATGGCTGTGTTCATCCCTAATTGTTTATCAAGTGTACAGGTGTGAACAGCGTCTGCTGACACGTATTAGGTGTTATGTTCGTTAATCCTTACCTGCTGCAGAACCGAACGCCAGATTGTTGAGATATCCGCCCCATCCACTTTGTTCACCGCATTCGCCCCAGCCTCGGTGTGAAGTCTTTCCCTATAAGATTTCACACCCCGTCTTATCACTTTCACGTTATCAAGATCTACGCTGTGTCCAGTATCTAGCACGTGTTCAGCTAGGGCCGAATCAGTGACTGATATTCACTGGGATTGCGGGGTCACTTTCCCACTCGTTTCCTGTGTTCGTTTACCCTAGTGCAGAGTTCTCTAGACATTTGCCCAATGTAAACACCCGCGCAACCCTTGATTTTTTAGATGCAGTTCGTCGGACAGACCATGTTGCAAGCAATTATCCTTTACTTTGTCTGTCTTTAGTTATGTGAACAAATGTATTCAATACTTAAACTTCAATGATGTGTTTTCTATTTCCCAAATACTTGGCATCATTTTGTGCCTTTTTCCCACAGTGTTGTAGTTGTGCGTTGGTCCTTATTTTAGTTTTGACGACAACCCCGGTTTCCGTTATTTTCTGGTTTTTATCCCGTTGTATGACCCAGGCCACGTTTCCATTTGTTGCAGCAACCGCACCAGACGATGACCTCGCACAATCACCAACCACTGACGTCAGTTCACCAAAGCGAGGTATTTTATCCATCCATCGCTAACTACATTTTAGCTCGCGTTGCGTTGCCATCGACTCGACACTTGGAAGATATTTTCTCAGGAAAATGCTTCTATCTCGATTCGCCTTCGGATTCCGAGGATAAAGAAAACAATGAGCTGATTGCTATTCGACGTCTCATTATTGCATATCCTTTTGCTGTACTTGTGTCGCGTTTGCTTGAAATGGGTGTACTATATCTTATGACGTATATCTTATTCTTGCCCCTATTGTTTCATTCCAAGCCCGTGTTAGGTATCTTTCGTCGCGTTTTCTCGTCACTTATTAAAAGAATACCAGTTCTAAAACTATCGACAACGGTTAATCCTCGTTACATTTTCATTCAACCTTTTCTATTGCCTTACGGCTATTTCATTTCTGTATTGATTCAGTCAACCGTAATTATCCGATAGGCCAAACGCACTTACTCTTTTCGGCATTTAGTTACAGATGATGAACAAATCTCCACTTTTATTGTAAGTCAGACGCTACAGATATGTCGTGCACGAAGTTGCACGGATGTGCGATCGTGCAGTACTTCTGTCCTGTGCTGCTAACATCGTGCTAAATTGATAGACCACTTGTATTGAGCTGCATGCTGAAATACGCTGGAGTCTCACTACCATTTCTATTTTCTTTCTCATAGCTGTCTATGACTGGGTAGCCTGATAGTATTTTAGCCCACATGGAGTCTCTGACTGTGCGGCACTTTGCCGGGATCAGGCTTGTGCGTTCATACCATACACAATGTTCAAACACCGGGACGGAAGCACACAATCGGTTTCGTGGTTGTTGCCACTCGTCTGGTCTGCGTATCCGTAACCCGATATTCATTAGACTCTGTGCTTAACCCATTTTCCGGATAGATGTGGATAAACCCTTTTTGCAAGTCGAAATTTGGCTTCATTTGGGGACTTTGCTATTCGCTATTTAGCAGTAACCTTCGAATTCAAAGTACACAACGCGCATGTTTGTGTGCCTGTTTCTTATATCGTGATTTCAGTGTGTAAAGTAAAATGGCCATGAAAGGATGTGAATTGTTTTGTGACGTCGGTTGCAGCGATATACCTGTACGCCGTGGAAGTACCGAAATACAAGCCTAAATGTTGGCTGCAATGGGTTAGTGTTCGCAACTGAAACATGAGCAAAAGTCTGGTGCTCAATGTTTTTTCTTTCGCTAAGTTGAAATCCAGTGGAGCATCAAAGGTCTGTCTGTCTGAACTCACAAAGCGGATCCAATCAAAGGGCAGCACAGTCAAAGACTACACGTATGCTAAGACACTGTCAGGTTGCTCAGGCTTAGACATGTTAGAAATGACAGTGAGACTACTGCGTGTTTTGGAATGCAACTCAGAAGTACTGCACGATTGCACCTCCGTGCATCAAGCTATCATTAGTGACGTTCAGAGTAAAATGAACGGGAATTTACGAATCCTTTGACTATGAAGCTTTTCAAATAAGCATGATATGCTATCTTTTTGAGACACTTGATTTCTAACTACGTCCTACTTACTTTCGCATCAATTTATGTACATGCCATGTCTGTACGTTTCTTTGAGGTTTTATTTTATTTCGATTGTTCTACTTCGTGACTGCTTAACGCTTTGACCTTAATTCCTTGATTTCCACTTATGACGGGGATATTGCATCTGATTTTTGTCCCGGTGTGACCCATGTGGTCAAGTTCGGAAGTGGCGAAAACAAGCTTTGCGTGAAAACGGCTCCAATGCAGGTGTGTCAGTTTTTTTCATGTCTCCATGTCATTTCTGTTTTTATTCTGTTTTTCTTGGATGTTACAGTGCATCGTGCCATATCAGTCATCCTCATATACTTCCGACTATTCGTTTAATGCATTTTAATGCTGAATACGCAGACATCTTTTCGAGAATTCTTGAGTCTTATTGAACTCAACTTACATACCACACCGTCCGTTTCGCACAATGATGGAGCTTGTTTATCCCAGTTACGTTGCATCTGTCTGAATCGTGCAACATTTCAGTGCTGTGCGGCTAACATCGTGCTAAATTGATTGAACAACGGTAGTAAGCTGCATGCTGAAACACGCTGGAGTCTCACTACCATTTCCATTTCCCCCATCATATCGGGGGCAACCTGACAATATCTTATCCCACGTGTAGTCTGTGACTGCACGGCACTTTGCCTGGATCTGGCTTGTGCTTTCATACTATACCATCTGTCTGAACCCCTATTCCTCACAACAAGCAGTGATGTTGTGATGGAAACGCGCTGATCGCACGCCTGATAAATTCCTTGGTGGGCCAGAAATGTTACGGGCTTGGCATTTTAAACATTTTGCTTAGAGAGAAACGAGAACGCGCAGCCATCGATCATTTCGTTTGTTAAGGTCGTGGTTCTATGGGCCACCGATTTACGATACAACGCGGAGGACAAACAAACATATACCACTATTTTTATGATTAGTGCTATAAATGGCACACTTTCCAAGAGCTCATGTTGTGTGCTTTCTAGGTCATGTTGGTAAACGATCAGTCCAGCTAAGTATTTTTGATTCTAGCATCGGACTGCGATTATAAACTTTAGATGTCGGCCCATATTGGAACGCTTCATGGGAATATTTTATCAGTGTTCGTTTTGAACGAAATCCGTTTCCGGGTGGCACTTTTTCATCGGGTGGCACTTTTTCATTTTTAAATGATTGTGCAAATATATATATATATATATATCAATGCTGTATAGAGCGTGTTCATCAATTGTACTGATTCTCTTTTTGTTTTTTAAAGAACTGCTTCGTTGTCACCCCTTCGTGGATTCGTGATAGCGTACGCGATCGAAGCTGCCCACCAGAGTCAAATTACTCTGTTTGAGCAACTGTTTTATCTGTCAATAACCTCTTATTTTTGACGACTTTTTAAAAGCTTTTCTCAAATTTATTTTTCTGTTTGTAACGAGAACTTTCATGAATTACAGCTTTGTATTGAAATGGGATTTTTGCGCTTAATGCTATACGAAAGCAAGTTTGCGATTGGTTCTCATTGTTGTTGCTGGCCTCTATCTGCAGCTTTTAGAATTAATAAACAGTCCGATTCGTGAGTAAAATTCTCTCCAGCAGCGCTCACAGCGATAGGCAATACACGTTTGACCGGCGCTAGTTCCACGCCGGTGGAGTGATCTGCGTTCAGCAGCCAAGAGCTGTATCCGCTCTTCCTCCAGCTTGGTCATGACGCTTTACGCAGTGCCTCCAAGAACAAGTTCTTAATTAAAACAGAATTATTCACAACTATTGTATCGGATGTGAGCAACACATTACTTTGGTCATCCATAAGCGCCTAGAGTGCTTTGACCAAGAATCACTTTGTGATTGTGTCTGAACATCGTGGTTCGTTGTACGAACCCTATATAACAGTGGTATACAAGCATAACTTTGTATCGGCACATTCGTCACGTCAGTTCATGATGGAATCATTGAACTGAATGGGTACACTGTAGCGGAAGTCACTACCGGCTGATCAGGTAAACTGCGCTGTTCAGAATTAAAATAATAGCGGTTCGGTCAATCGGTGGTTCCTCGCCGATGCAATTGAGACGTCGCACTCTATTCCAACGTTCCAGGGTTTGACTATCACTAGGACAAACGCGCTGCTCATGAAATCCATCTCGAGGGAAATTGGTGTCATGTTGCTTCATTCGGACAATTTGGCTGATTCAATGTATTGGTCACTGATCAATTGACCTTCACTATCACCAGTTTTATCTTATCTGCTGCGTTGAACTTGCAGCGGGTAGTCAATGAAGGTTTTTGCCTCAGTTATACCTATAGCACTTGGCTGATGGCCATTATCTTCTGATCAGAAAAACCGTATATAAACTATCGCAAACTGCCTCTCACAATTTCTTGTCCAGCTAAGAAGCCACAAATCACACTAATTTCTGATAACAGTTGTTGTTGACGAGAATACAAAAGGTTTTTTCGTATATACAGGACGATAGTCGAAGCAGGTGTCCTGATTCTTTCGAGGTCGGGCTTTAAAGCACCAGGCACTGTCAGAATTGTTCCGTGAAAACACGCGTATGTACCTGTGAATAGATCATGGGAGAGGTCTCATCACCAAAAAGTGAGTGTAACACGTTTCATGTCTAATCGATTTAAAAGACGATTGACAGCAGTCAATTTTAACATGGTTTGCACAGGACAGTATGTGGCTAACGAGCCAATCGAGCGTCCAGAATTTCTTTCGGTGGAAAGCTGCAGAGAAGCACCCACCACTACCAAAACGTTTATTCTTTTAGTCTATTTGAAATCTTCGACGATCGTGACGCCAATAGATTATCCGAGTTGTATTTAGGAAGCACCGCGTTATAGCCGATGCTGGAAAAAGAAGAAGCAGGTTCTCTTCACCAGCACGGGATAACGCTGAAAGATGCAATACTTAATGTAATGGAAAATGTTTGACAGATCGGGGAATCATAATCATGAAAAAATAAAGTTTGTAATGAATCTGTGAGAGTAGTTTATTGGTAACGTTTCGCTTCTGACACAGAAGATTCGTCAGACCAAGGGTGCCAGTACGAACAGGGATCAAGCTTAAATTGCAATCACCTGACCAATCATAAGCTGGTTAAGAACTGGACAGTACATGGTGGGTTCTGCGCTCGTTAAGAAGGACAGGCGCGTTCAATATCAACTGACACCACCACCCCTACGTGCCGTATAATCCCTTAATTGTTTTAGTCTTGGCAGGTGTGAATGACATCTGCTGACAGATTAGCGCTATTGCGTAATCGGTGCGCACACTAGGGGTTACGCACGTTAATGTTTATCCGCTGCAGGACCGGACGCCAGATTGTGGATATATCAGCCCCATCCGCCTTATTGACAGCATTCTTACCAGCCTTTGTTATCTCAACCGCCTCAGCGTGAAGTCGTTCCATGTATGGTGTTATCACTTCTACATTATCAAGCTCTACGCTGTGACCGGTGTCCAGCACATATTCAGCTAGTGCTGAATCTCTTATCAGTGTTTGATATTCACTGGAATTGCGTGGCTGCTTACCGATTCGATTTTTGTGTTCACTTATCCTAGTACTGAGTTCTCTGGATGTTTGTCCGATATATACTCCCGAGCAACCCTTACAGTTGATTTTATATACGCAATTCGTCGCGCAGCCTGAAGTGTTTTATCCTTGAGATGCGTTAATAAGGAACGGAGCGTTCTACCCCTTTTATACGTTACTCGTATACCTGCGTTATTCAAGATTCGACTTATCCCTTTGACGCTTCCTTAACGTAAGGTATAGAAACTGTTGCACGCCAAACTTTTTCCGTTTTGGGTGCTGGGTATTTAACCCGTTTCAGTTGGCGTTTAATTAGGCTCTTAGGGTAACCATGACCAGCAAGTCGACGACTAACTTCTTGATGGGCTCGCTTTTTATCGGTGACATCGTTGCACAAGCGTTCAACTTTGTAGAACAGCGATTTCGCAACTGAATTAAATACTTTTTTGGGGGTGCGCTGATGAGTACCGCAAGACCGCATCTGTGTCGATTGGCTTACGATAGATCGTAGTGCTTATTTTACAATTCTGATTTCGCGCGAGACAGTCCAAGAATGGAAGTGTCCCTTCTGTCGACTCAATCTCCTTTGTAACTTGGATTTTGGGATCCAGGTTGTTGAGGTAACTATGGAATGCTTTCAATCTGTCACGTTTCATGATGACGAATGTATCATCGACATTACGCCACCATATCTTTGGCCGAAGAGCTACATTTTTTAGAGCTAACTCTTCAAAGTGCTCCATGTACATATCCGCTAACACTGGGGAAATAGGTGAACCCATCGCTAAACCTTCCTTTTGCTTATATAATTGTCCATTAAACAAGAAGTGGTTCATATTCAGACAAATCGCTATACCGTTAACGATTTGCTGCACACTCAAGTTTGTACGATCTGTCAATGTCGCGTCTGAATTAAGTGCAGTTTTTGCTAATTCTAGAGCGCTCGTGGTGTCTACGTTCGTGAACAAGGCGCTTACATTGAAGCTAACCATTATTTCATCCTCGTCGAACGTTATTGTACTCATACGACGAACGAAATCGAAAGAGTTCTTAATGAAAGAATCCCTGTTCCCAACTAGCGGTTTCAACAAATGAACGATATGCTTCGCTAATTCGTGTGTTGGGGATCCAATGCCATCCACGATAGGTCGCAGAGGGACGCCCACCTTCTGTATCTTCGGGAGCCCGTAGAACCTAGGGTTCTGAGCAGATTTCGGGTATAGCCTGAACCATAATCCCCGACCTAGTTCCTCCTTAATTCCACGCAAGTATCTCGAAATCACCCGCTTACAGTTGTTCATAATCGACGTGGTTCTCCTGCTGTTAATAACTTCATAGGGACCTTCCGCAAGGTGTGATTCAACCTTATTTCTATAATCACTTTATAGAGTATCACTGTGGCCTTGCCTCTGTCGGCTCTAGTGATCACTATTCCCTCTTCTTTCCGCAGGTTAAGAACTGCTCGCTATTCATCTTGCGCAAGATAACACCTTTCTGGCTGTTGCTTCTTAATAATAGTGGCTATACAGTTATGTAGTGCGTCTGCCTGTGTTTCCGGTAGCTGAGTTAAGGTAGATTCTACGCATGGAATGATATCTTCAGGTTTTAAAACCTTTGTACTCAGTGAGAAGTTTAAACCTTTTTCCAACAATCTTTGTTCGGTCTGCGAGAGCGGCCTATCTGATAAGTTAATTACTTTAGAATATTGTTTAGCACCGTTATCAAAAGAACTAGTAGAATTACATTTATCCTTAGATGTTAAAAGAGTGGCGAACTTGCGTTTCTGTTTCTATCTAATTTGATCCGTATGTGTAGTCAAGACCTCGGCGTGTTTTCCACAGATTTTGCAGAAATCCACATCAGATAACTCCTTACTTATACTTAAGTTTATATAGCAATTAAGGAGAGTATTCATGGAAAAACTTATCTCAGTTGCGGTCCAAACCTTGCTTAAAATTAGAGACGGTACTGCAGGATATAAGTTCTTTTGGAAGAATGTTCCAGAAGTTTACAACCCCAAGGCTGAAAAAGTATTTCCTGGAGTCTAGCCGACATCGTTTCTTAGCAACTTTAAGTGAATGACCCCGGGTGCCCAGCTCGGGGCTAAAGGTAAAGAAGTCCTTCATTGGCACGCCACTCAAACCCTTCAAGATCCTAAAGGTTTCTATTAATTCACCTCTTAAACGACGGCGCCTAAGCGAGAAAAGATCGAGAGACATTAGGCGCGCAGCGTACGGTTTCCCTCGCTGACCCTAAATCATGCGAGTTGCGAGGCGCTGTACGCTTTTAAGTCGAAGGATGTCCTTTTTGTAGTGAAGACACCACGCCTGAAAACAGTATTCGAGATGCGGTCGATCTAATGCCTTGTACAGTGACAGGAATACATCGGGTCTTCTGCTCGATAGCACTGATTTCAGCCAAAAAAGTACCTTGCGTGCACGCTGAGCCGCAGCGTTACATTGGTCCTTCCATTTGAAGTCAGCCCTAACCAGTACTTCTAAATCCTTAACACACTGTGTGGCGTTAACACTGAGGGAATTCACCGCCACCTGGACCGAAATCTTATCAACCAGTGCTGACAAGATGTAGCGACCAAATCGTCACTGGGGAATAGTTTCTGTCACGGAAACTAGCTGCCTGCTACGAGCCACGAGAATTTTCTACCGGGAGTGACGAGCGTTTACGAATCGATTCCAAATCAGAACAATACGTCAATTAACGCTGTACTCAACGGAATCGAATACAGGTTTCAATGCAAAACCAACACGTCCAATAAACGGAAGTCAAACAGCTCAGTTGAGAGCACGAAAAATTACCGTTTT
This sequence comes from Atriophallophorus winterbourni, assembly GCA_013407085.1. Lineage (NCBI taxonomy): Eukaryota > Metazoa > Platyhelminthes > Trematoda > Plagiorchiida > Microphallidae > Atriophallophorus > Atriophallophorus winterbourni. Next base: position 46,016 of record JACCGJ010000955.1, read on the forward strand.
ACAATAACGGTGAACACGGGTAACGGACAAATCAAAATGTGCGGAAGCCAAAGTGCAGTTAAACAAAGGGAAAATGTTCGGGAAAGAAAACGCTCACAGATTTAACATTTAGTTTAAATGTTATTTTCAATATGAAGAACAAACAAAAAATATCACTGGAAAATTATGACACAAAAAACTTGATAGGAAACACGGGTGTAGGGTGGGAACAAATATCTTCAGTTCGTTTGATCTTGCTGGACCGAAAGAGGAATTTTCGAGACATCGATTCGGATTCATACACCGCCCACCAAAATTCCTCAAAATCTGAAAAGCAAGTAGAGACACAAACACTGAACTGCGGGGCTCTCCTCTACCTGGCTACCCGAACCGTGTACCTGCGCGACCAATGATAGCGACTCGGCGATCAAATGTTTGGTGGTATCTCTGGAGTTGGCAGACCCGAAGACCTGCCTCCCACCTAAAACATTTGCTTTCATTGTAATCAACGTTCGTCTTCGCATGCAACCGGCAGACTGAATGCTTGGTGGTACTTCTGGGGTCAGCAGATCCGAAAACCCGCCTCCCACCTTGAGCACCAGCCCCCGGGCCCGACACCCAGGTACAGTAGAATAAAGCAAGTGACTTTATTTAGTGGCGAGTCACACACGCCACGTCGCATCACCATCACTGGACACCTGTTGCTTTTTATAGGGAAAATGTTTGCTAGACAAAGACTCACCACGTCCTCCGGTTCTGCCAGCGCCGTACAATAAGCTCATGAATGATATCCTACACGAACGAGCCTTATGTATTGCATCCTCCAACAGCGACATTTTGCGCCATCTAAACAAGTCTAAATTCCAAAATATTGTATCCGAGTTCCCAAACATAAATGGTTCATCAGGTATACAACCGAAAGGTTTACGCCAATCATACGGATTGTCGTGCTGACCATACGTCGCCCCAATTAAAGCTGATTCAGTGTCATGTGAACCAGGCCTACTTTTCATTTGAGCTGATTTGGTGTCAGGTGGGCCAGGCTTAGTCTCCATCTGATCCGAATTAGTGTCGGGAAATTTAGTCACAAAATCCGACTGAGCTAATTCAGTGTCAGGTGACTCAGCTTCCTGATCACCATCGACAACACAAAGGTCAATATCATTCAAAATTACACCAGTAGAAACAATTTCTTGACAATTAACGAGACTAACAGGCCTTGCTATTGTATGCGGTTGCCCGAAGAGGTCCTTCAGGATTGATCTCGCCCACTTATACGCACGTTCAGGTGGTAGCATGACACACTCTTCAATAGATTCTCTTGCTATACCTCGGCAATATTTTAGCAAACATAGGAACCTCTGTCCGTCATCAAGAGTTCTAGACTCCACATAGGTCTCGAACTGACGACAAAATTTCCCGTAGGTGCTAGCTGAACCATCAAAAGATATCAATTCTATCTTCGGAAGGTCAGCTCTTGGTAAACTGCCGGGCTTTTTATTACGAACAGAATCTTCTACCTCCGAACGAGGGTAGTCAGCTACTTTTTCCTTTTGATGCTTACAACGCGCAAGATAACTTGCCGAAGCAGCAATCTTAGCCATTTTAACCGCCTGTGCAGCCTCAAGCTTTTCCAGTTTTAGGAGTTCAAGGCGCATTTTAGCCTTACGAACAAGGATATTTGAATCTATCGTTGAACCCCTTGAGCTACCACGAGAGCCCACAACAGAAAAATGAATGCGCTCACCTGCGATGTCTTCCGTTCCATTATCGACCAACTGTTGGGAAGATTTGATCTTTGCGACAAAACTGCGGGTAACAGGCATATTGACGTCAGTGAATTCGACGTTGAGTACTGTATTGCGTCCACAAATTTGACGTTGAATACTGTATTTTCTCCAATTGAGAAAATACGGTCCAAATCGAATTCTAACGTTGAGTACTGTAGCGACCAAATCGTCACTGGGGAATAGTTTCTGCACGGAAACTAGCTGCCTGCTACGAGCCACGAGAATCTTCTACCGGGAGTGACGAGCGTTCACGAATCGATCCCAAATCAGAACAATACGTCAATTAACGCTGTACTCAACGGTAATCGAATACAGGTTTCATTGCAAACCCAACACGTCCAATAAACGGAAGTCAAACAGCTCAGTTGAGAGCACGAAAAATTACCGTTTTACAATAACGGTAAACACGGGTAACGGACAAATCAAAATTTGCGGAAGCCAAAGTGCAGTTAAACAAAGGGAAAATGTTCGGGAAAGAAAACGCTCACAGATTTAACATTTAGTTTAAATGTTATTTTCAATATGAAGAACAAACAAAAAATATCACTGGAAAATTATGACACAAAAAACTTGATAGGAAACACGGGTGTAGGGTGGGAACAAATATCTTCAGTTCGTTTGATCTTGCTGGACCGAAAGAGGAATTTTCGAGACATCGACGCGGATTCATACACAAGAGTTGGCTCTTATTTAGGTCCAGTTGGAGATCCCACTGTTATGACCAGTTTATGAACCGATCAGGGTCGTGCAACAAGGTATCTTCATTCGTTGATCCCATGAATTTCACATCATCCGCGAAAATGAAGCATGGGCACTTCAATGCAGAGGACAAGTCATCGATGAAAATCAGGAATAAAAAAAGACCGAATACCGAACCTTGGGGTACACCACTGATCACGTCGGTTTGATTCGACAGCGTAGATCCTGCCCTAACTCAGAATGTCCTACCTGTAAGGAAGGCCTCTATCCATGCAAGTAGACTACCCCGTATGCCTTTTGCTGCTAGCTTAATATCTAGAAGGCGGTGATTTACAGAATCGAAAGCCTTGCTGAAGTCTAGGTAGAGGGCTTCGACAGGCTTCCCTGCATTCATCCTTTTAGTGGCAGTATTGAGGAAACTAAGAAGGTTAGTCAGGCAAGATCTACGCCTAAGAAATCCATGCTGAGTTACACTCAGTAGAGAATGCCGACAAAGATACTGACAGATTTGGTCACGCAGCAGTTTTTCCATTATTTTCGAGACGATGCTAGTCAGGTTGACCGGTCTATAGTTACCAACAGTTGACCTGCAACCACCCTTGTGTATTGGCACGACTATGGCTTCCCTCCACTTACTAGGAACAACTCCTAGTTGCAGGCATGAATAAAAGAGCTGGCAAAATGGTTCGGTAAGCACTGAGGCAAGATTTTTAAGCATAATTGAGTAGATGCCATCCGGTCCCTCATATTTGTTGACTCGAACATAGATAAGTGCGTCATATACCTCAGCCTCATTGAAGGACAACTCATCTAATACATGGACACCAGGTGTCAAGTCAAGCAGACCTGACAATGCTTTTGAAGAATTATCCCATCGTTGAACGCTACTGAAAATCCCTGAGAAGGCAGTCGCCTTAGACAGGTCGGTATCAGCTTCTTTTCCGTTAAACATTACCAAAACAAATAAGTTCATTGTAGGTTTATTTAAAACAAAAAATTTACACACTATAATTTTATAAAATGAACAGGGAAACTTGGCGCCGTTCGACCAGCTCATATTTCGACGCGCCTACTGAAGCTGCCGGGAGAGTTCCACGCGTTTACTACTCGGGTGTTCAAATAGATCTCTCGAAAAACAATTTTTGGTTTCCCATTTGCTTGTATAGTGTAGTACACTCCTGGATAGACTGTTGAGCAGTCTTAGAACTCGATCAGAATATTGTTTGAATATGCGAAGTCTGTGAATTAAAAGCAGAGTTAACCCTTAACGGACGAAAGGGGCAAATTCGGTACACAAAATTTAAAGGTATATGATAGGTTAAATTAGACAGATCACTTTCGTATGCCAGATGTATCGGAATCGGCACACGTTCTGCTCTCGTTTGGTATGCGTTTGAGACGGCTGAGCCATGTGGCGCGCGAGTTGTCAACAAACTTCGGAAGTGAGGTGACGCTTGTGAAATTTCGCTCCGTGCTTCATTTTTCTGCGTGCAATGGCTAAAAAACCTCGTAAGTATATACATTGATAATTTTTTGCTCTATTTATAGACATCGTCTGAACACATTCAACGTATACACGAATGATGAAATATTTTTCTGTGCGAAATATGACTGTCGGAATATATGTCTCAAATATGTGACATCCGGCATTTGAAGCTATACAAGAGCGTGTCCCAAAAATGATACAACCGGCACTTATGTTCCCAAAGAAGAACTGGAAAAATGGTTGGGCCTTGTACTGTATTTCTCAATATCAAACTTACCAAATAGAAGAATGCACTGGGCCAAGAAGCTCTCTCCTCTCACTGACTATGCAGCTGAGTGCATGTCTCGGGATAGATTTGAAGCCATCAAATCAAATCTTTATTTATCTGATAACACAAACGCTGGCAAACCTGGAGATGCTGATTTTGACCCAATGTTCAAAGTAAAACCTCTAGTAAACCATCTAAGAACAAAATTTCAAAACCTAACCGAAGAGCAAAATCTCTGCGTTGATGAGCAAATGGTGCCATTCGAAGGCAGATCAAGGCTCAAACAATACATGCCAAATAAACCTAAAACGTTTGGCTACAAACGTTTCGTACTCGCTGACGATCGTGGGATGATGTGCGATTTTATCCCATATACTGGGAAAATATCCCCCGTCGATGATCCCAACGTCGCAAACATCGGTGCTAGCTCAGATATTGTGCTACATCTTGCCAAGACCATTCCTTCCAATGAGAAGTATCTTGTATTTTTTTATAACTGGTTCACCTCTGTGCCCCATCTGCAATACTTGACAGATGTGGGAACATTTTATTGCGGCACAGTAAGACTGCCACGATTAGCTGGCTTACCAAAAACATGAAGAATGACAAGCGCCTAATGAAAAATGCAGGGGTTCCTTTGAGGAGAAAGAACTGGTGAAGGGACATTCAAGTGTCACCCTGGTTCGCTGGTACTACAACAAAGTAGTCAATTTGGTGTCTACATTTGCCAAAGCAAATCTTCTATCAACTGTCCGTAGATTTGATAAAACTACAAAGAGGTCCATTGAAGTACCTTGCCCTGATATTGTGAAACGATACAATATGTCAATGGGTGGTGTAGATTTTGCAGACCATCTTCTTTCTTTGTATAGAATAAGCATGAAATCGAAGAAGGCTTATCACAGTCTGATCTATCACTTCATTGACATGGCTATAGTTAATTCATTGCTTTGTTATCGTAGAGACTGCAAGAGGCTTTCTCTTCCAAAAAAGAAGTGCTCCAGGTTGCTTCCTTCAAACTTGAAGTAGCTTTCACCCTTACCAAAGCTGTAAAAATGTGCTTGCCTCCTAAACGTGGACGCCCATCTCTAAGAGGTGAAGACGCTAGCAGCAAAAGAAGGTGTGTAGCCCCATCCGACGATGTGAGGCTGGACCAAGTGGCGCATGTGCCTTGTGTCGAGAAAAAAAGAAACCGATGCAGGTTCAAAAACTATCCTGGAAAGACGAAGATATTATGCGCAAAATGCAATGTTCACTTATGCTCAGACATGCATAAGAAGTGTTTTGCGGCATTCCATCTGTTTTGATCGCGATGACTGCATGAAGGAAATGCATGATTTTCTATTCAACCTATTTGTCTATCTTGTGTGTGTTTCACATTAAAAAATTTAATTGAGAAATCTTTTTATAACTTATATGTCCCATATAGCTGACTTCAGCTGGAAATCAATGAAAAAGGTGCCAACACAGGACGATGGTACCGAATTTGTCCCATTTTTTATTTTCCATAATATATAAAAAAACTAAACATTCTTTCTGTCCCCATATAAGGAGAGCAGTTTCATCACAAAAATGCAGGAGAAAAAAATTATTTTAATGCAAAACATAATTCAGGCAGTTAAGGGTTAAGAAGTAGCGCTATGAATTTGTCATCTGAAATATTTTTCACTGCTGGCACTCCATCTTGCATTTTTATCAGATGTATATGTGACAGAATATTTCATGAGAATTATTTTCTAGTTATGACAAGATTCAAGAATTTATGGTATAAAAAGCTCGTAGCTGTACATCACCACAGGACATTCGTATAAGGACAATAAATATATATACAAAATAAATTGAGTCATTAGGAAGATCGACAGTTTTGTAGTTACAAAAAATGTCATGTATTGTCGCTAGTTTTGACAATTGTATCGAAGGTCGTGATTACGTTTCCATAATATATATTAAAAACTAAACATTCTTTCTGTCCCCATATAAGGAGAGCAGTTTCATCACAAAAATGCAGGAGAAAAAATTATTTTAATGCAAAACATAATTCAGGCAGTTGAGGGTTAAGAAGTAGCGCTATGAATTTGTCATCTGAAATATTTTTCACTGCTGGCACTCCATCTTGCATTTTTATCAGATGTATATGTGACAGAATATTTCATGAGAATTATTTTCCAGTTATGACAAGATTCAAGAATTTATGGTATAAAAAGCTCGTAGCTGTACATCACCACAGGACATTCGCATAAGGACAATAAATATATATATATACAAAATAAATTGAGTCATTAGGAAGATCGACAGTTTTGTAGTTACAAAAAATGTCATGTATTGTCGCTAGTTTTGACAATTGTATCGAAGGTCGTGATTACGTTCGATCTGTGTGTTAGTTCAATTGGTACAACCACTAATGCTGAAACCGACCAATTCAATAGTCAATAGTCAATAGTCAATAGTTTTATTGTGGTAATAAAAGCTGATAGCTTGTAAGAAACCACTGGGTGGTGTGTACAGAGGGTCGCACAAAGCGTGCTAAAAAGCATACATTATGAGATAAAAACGGAGGCAAATAGGCCTTATAGCGGGCCATGTTCGCGTATAGCATACACCTTGATTGGACATTTGTGGCTTTTTATAGGGAGAAGTGTCAGCCCAAGACACATTCCCACCACGTCCTCCAGTGCATGGCGGACTTGCGGACGGTTGCTTTGGCGTGAGCAACGTTGATGCTTGCAAGCTGGGGAGAAAAGACTGGAAAAATGTTAGTTATTTATGGATATGTGAGTGGTATGTAGTATAATGGGGTAGAACGGAATGGCGAAAGATTAACAAGTCATTTGAAAGTTGATTGCCATAGGTGTTTGTCTAGACGTTGCTTAAACGAAGACAGTGACTCAGCACATACCACCTCCGGCGGGAGAGCGTTCCAGACACGGCATATGCGAAGGGGTAGGAAATACCTTCGACTGTTCAATCGGCTGTTCTGGTGAGCAATCTTGAGATTGTGCCCACGATGAGTGCGTCGATTGGATAGAGGCATCAAGGACTTGCAAGGGTGGTGATTCTCTGTGAGAATGCGAAAGGTCAAAAGCAAATCACCGCGGAGGAGTCGGTAGCGGATTGAGAAGAGGCCGCTATACTGCAGCCGTTCTTCGTAGGACATGTTTTGAAGACCGTTGATAAGCTTTGTTGCTCGCCGTTGTGGCTGTTCGATGGCGTTCGTGTCTTGTTGGAGCCACGGATGCCACGCACTGACTGCATATTCGAGCGGGGGGCGGATGTAGGCGGACAGTAGCTGTGGGAAGAGTCGTCGGTCAAAGCGTCTGAAAAGTCGCCTCAGAAGACCAACACTGTGGTTTGCGGTTCTTGCAGCCTTGTTGCACTGGCTGGAGCAGCCCAAGTCGTGCTGTACGATGACGCCGAGGTCGCTTACCTGGTCCACATGGCGCAAAATTTCGTCCCCCAAGTGATAAGCGTAACGAACAGAGTGTCGAATGGTCAGAATGTGGCATTTTTCTGAGTTGAACGGTAAATTGTGTTCTAATGACCACTGATAGAGGCGGGCGAGGTCACGTTGCAGGATTTGATGATCTTCGAAGCTAGATATACGACGCCAAACCTTGAGGTCATCCGCGAAGAGTAAAAATGAGCTTGATAAGATCATGCTGATATCATTGATGAATATAAGGAAGAGAGTGGGTCCGAGTACGGATCCCTGCGGACCCCCACTGGTTACCGGGAAACAGTCTGAATAGGCGTCTTTGACGCGCACACACGATGTGCGATCTTGCAGAAATCGGCTGATCCACGTCAACAAGGGGTCATCGATTCCGTAGTGGCGTAGCATTTGAATGAGAATAAGGTGATCAACTTTATCAAAGGCTTTCGAAAAATCCAGGTATGCCACGTCAACTGCCACCCGGCAGTCCACGGCTTTCGTCCAATCGTCCCTGGCCAACAGGAGGTTGGATAGGCAGGAGTGTCCTGGCCGGAAACCATGCTGTTCATGAGTAAGGATGTGATTTTCCTCAAGGTGGCGTGTGATGGTGTCAGCTATAATACTTTCCATGACCTTTGAGATCACAGACAGCAGGGTCACCGGTCGGTAATTAGCTGGTAAGGTGCGGTCGCCTCCTTTAAAGACCGGAGTGATCAAGCCTTGTTTCCAAGTTTGTGGGACTTCAGCTGAGTCGAGTGAACGCTGGAAATATAGTGCCAGATCGTTTGAGATATATGCTGCGACTGCATTCAAAGCCTTTGGGTGTATGTGATCTATACCCCGGGAGCTATTCTGTCGCAGGTGGGTCAATTTGTGGTAGACGGCGTCGCTGCTGAAGATGATTGAGCTCAATGAAGCACAGGAGACACTGGTGCAAGTATGACTACAGACTTAGGGGCAGCACGAAAGATGGGAGTGTACTGCGCGCCCAAAGTGCTGGCGACTTCTTCAGGTGACGTGGATAGACCCGAGGGTGTCTTGAGCGAAGGTATAACTGTTTTCACTTTCCTCCGAGCGTTGATCTCCTTGTATAGCAGCTTCGGGTTGTCTAGAAGTCTCAAAGTTAGCTGTTGTTGGTAAAGGAATTGATCATTGCGTTTGAGAGATGTACACTGGTTTCGCAATAATCTGTAGAATTCACGGTTCTCTGAGGTGGGGCATCGAGAGAAAGTATGCCATGCAAGGTTCCGTAGTGACATCATTTTTTTGGTCCGGCTTCTAATTGTCGGTCGGTCGCGTTTTGTTGGTATTGCCTTCATGGTCGATGATAGGTCAAGTAATGTGTGCCATCGTGTAACAAAATAACTCCAAGCAGTATCAAGTTGCGTAGTATGTAGCAAGTCCCACGTGTTCGCGGCAACAAGCTCACACAGTAGCGTGTAGTTCGTAATCCTCCTAGTAGTGGCGTCCTGTATCCCCTCATAATGAGAGTAGCAGAGGTAGTCAAATATCAGCACGGCATGATCAGCATGACCCAGCGGTGGTTCGATCATCATGTTTTCGACCATCAGTTCTTCGTTGATGAGTATCAGATCGAGGGTAGACGGGATCTGGTGGCCGCAGAATCGTGTCGTTTCGTTGACATGGCTGTACAATGGATGGGTAGCAATCAATTCTGATAAGTCACGTCCAAACTGATGGCTGGGCGAGCCTGACGATACACCCGGAGAGTTGAAGTCTCCCATTATGAGGACATGCGGGAAGTGTTGAGAAAGTCCGAGTCGGATGGCAGTCAGCAAAGAAGAGTCTGTATGAGAATCCGCATTTGAAGGGCGGTAGATCACACCCAACAAGGCCACATCGTCGCGCTGCAAGAAAACTCTACACCACAAAGTGTCAGGAACAGACAGATAAGGGTTCTCGATCTCTTCACAGCGTAGTGCTTGATTGTAATACAGTAGGACACCTCCACCTCTAGTCTTACGATCAATGCGGGATGACAACATGTTTGGGAGCATTAGTTCAGTATCTAATATGGTTGGGGTCAACCAGGTTTCTGTGATGGCAATGAGATCAAAGTTTTTTGTCGAATGGAGCAGTTTTAATTCGGAGAATTTGTTCATGAATCCTCGGATGTTCGTATAGGAACAGGACAGTGTATGGCGGTTGCGTTGGGCGTCGTGAGGTGTACCGTCTAGGAAGCCGATCCGGGAGGGATCGGCTGTGGTAGGTTTTTTGAGGCGGCTGCTTCACGTAATTCCGGTTGTTCGACCTCGGGTGTTGGGTCGGTAATTTTCGTCTCGGGTCTGACCCGATTAGTATCGATAGACGAACGAAGGCGAATTTCTGATGGAGCTTTCCATCGGTTCGCGTACCAACATTCGAGCGCCGACGTGACCATACTTTCCGACTGGAATGTTATTTTCGTAATTCGGAGGGCATTGCCTTTATAGTTCGGTGACTTGGGTAGGCGTTTTAGCGACGTTCTGAGTGTGGCGGTCATGTCAGATTGTTGCTGTATAAAGCGCCATTGCTCACAGTCGTGAATGTTGTTTTTGGATTCGTCGGCGTCGGAAAGCTCAGGAATGCCGTGTACGTATATACTACGTTTGTCATTATCCTGCTTCCAGTCAAATGACGGCTTTTTCTTGGCTTGCCGTGCTGCCCATGGTAGATCGGCGAAGATGCGGATTGGAGTAGGGGATTTGCGAAGTACGTACGTGGAGAGAAGCACGGTTTCAGCTGCTTCAACGGACTTTAGTGTGACACGCAGAAGTCTGGGTTCTCCTAGGTGAGACGAATTCGGAGGCCTGGACAACCGCACCACGCTATCGGCTTTCGAGGAAACCTGAAGGGTACGACAAATTTGATCCCATTGCGAAACGTCTTCGGATAGACGTTCTTTAAAACACGGCGACTTGGATTCGGGCACGTTTGTGCAGATCACCGTCATTCTACCATCGCGAGAATTCTGCTTAGGGTTTTTCTGTTGGTTAGCAGAAGGACGTGTTGCATCTATCGCTGGGACTAATGGTAGCTTCGAGATATGGGGATCAGTTTGTACACGAGGTGACGCAGCAACGACTTTGGAGTAGCCAAGCTTGGTGGCGATCTTGGGGCGGATATCGTCCTTAATAGAATTAGGTGGTGATGAACAGGTCGTAAACTTCGTTTCGAGTAGTTTCACGCGTGCTTCCAGTGAAGAGATGATTTCTTTCTGCTGGTCGAGCAAAGTAAGCAGAGAGCGGATAATCGGTTTTTTGGAACAGTGTACGCAAAACCATGGTAAGTTTGTGCGCTGTCGATGTTCTTTTAATTCTAACGTTGATAACCCGGAACAACGCGAGTGGAACCATGTGGAGCAACTACTACACTCAATTTCTTCAGTTACGGCTTTGGAGCAGTCTCCCTTGCCACAAATGTTGGCGTCCAAGTTTGTCAAGATTGACGTTGGTTTTTTGCTGGATTTATGCTCTACGTTTTTTGAAGGTTGGCTTTTACCTGTTGTCTTACATTCGCCGGATTTTGGAGTAACTTTACCGTTAGAACGGAGGTTCGATTTTGATTTACTATCAACCATGATGACAATAATCGAATAAATAAAAAATCTGTCACGACAAAAAAGATTCAACTTGCGCGCTTGGGTTGATTTACGGGTGAGTAGAAGAGGGTTGTGAATTCGTAAATGAAATTATTAGCGTTTAAGTATAGTCAATAGTCAATAGTTGATAGTTTATTGTGGAAATAAAAGCTACAAGCTCAATAGAATAACCACAGGATAGTTAACACATTGGGTCGGGAACAATTTTAACAAACATGCAAAGCAATAAACTGTTACACGCATTCGATGAAAATGCCGAACATGGCAAATAAAAAATTTACATTCAATTTTTTTCTTATCGTGGAATAATTGCAGAACAGAAGGAACACTTGCCACCATAGCTCCAACCATGGTTAATATGGAAATTGTTTATTCGCCGAGATTAGTTAGTATCGTGTTTCATCAATCTCTCCTCGAATCTTCCAGCAATGGTAAATTAAACAACAGTTAGATGCACCTGACTCTTCGATTTATTCAATCAATAAACTTACAAAATCCAGTACTTCGTCAAAGGGTATAGCATATCTCCAATCAATTAAAAGACCCATATTACCTTAACCTCGAAGACCTAGTGCCCAGTTACTACTTTGCAGCTTTCAAGATGTAATAATAGAAATATTCCTAAATATAATTCACGTTTGAGCTACCACCTCTTTATCTCTCATTCTATACTCTTCAGTGATTGCATTCCTTCCAATAGATGGATTCTTGCTCAGCATGTGTTTCTTTATATATTTTCTCTCTTCTATGAGTTGCCAGGTTTTCGGCGAGATCCACGAAGCTTTGCCCCTCTGTCTGTACCCGAGGACTTTTTCTCCGACCGCCTTTAGTGTGCGGTTGAAAACATCAATCGTCATTGAATCCTTAAGCCGGGCGCTGATTTCCTCTCTCAGTATGTTGCCAAAAGCTTTCCTCGTGGCCTCATCGCTCAGCTTATTCACATTTAACCGTGGGCTGCGCTGGATTCCGATATTTGCCCTTCTCAGTTTCAAACAAATCTTTCCCACAACCAGGAAATGGTCGCTACCAATATCGGCACCACGCATAACCCTCACATCTTGTAACGAGCGCCTCCATTTACCATTTATCATCATGTGATCAATCTGATTTTCTGTTCTGCCGTCCGGAGAAGACCAGGTTATTTCATGGAATGAAAGATAGAGAGGTTAAAAAATCAGCGAGGAAGGACAAGAGACGGTATGTGGAAAACATGACACAACAAGCAGAAGAGTGAATGCTGAATGAATGATTTGAGAACGTTATATCAGATTAATCGGAAGCTCTGCAATCGTAGTCACGCAAGCAATCAACAAGTGAGGACCCAGGGTGGAGATGTGATAACTGACGCGAAAGAAGAGTTAGCCAGATGGCGAGAACATTTCGAGCTCATTCTAAACCGCCCACCGCCTCAAACCAACGTCGATATACCTGAGGCAGCTACAGACCTTGACGTCAACACAGATCCCATCAGCCTCCAAGAGGTGCAATTTGCTATCCAGAGGTTGAAAAATTGGAAGGCACCAGGCTACGATGGAGTGTATGCCGAACTGCTCAAGGCGGAAACCAAAGAGACACCGAAAGTTTTGCGAGACCTATTCCAGAACATCTGGGATAATGAGCAGATACCGGACGCCTGGCGTTCGGGTACTATAATCAAACTTCCGAAGAGAGGTGACTTGAGCTACTGCACCAATTGGCGAGGTATTACGCTTCTATCAGTTACGAGCAAAGTATTCTGCCGCATCATTCTCCGACGTGTCTCCAATGCAGTTGAATCCATTTTACGACAAGAGCAAGCCGGGTTCAGGAAAGAAAAATCTTGCATTGACCAAATTTTTGTCCTCCGTCAGATCATGGAGCAGACACATGAATGGAATACAGAGCTATGTGTGGCCTACAAAGACTTTCAGAAGACTTTCGATAGCGTCCACCTACCAGTGTTATGGAAAATCCTCCGTCATTACGGTATACCATCGAAGATAGTAAATCTCATAAAAGCCTTTTATGAGAAGTTTGAATGCCAAGTCGCTCACAATGGAATGCTCACTCAGAAGTTTGAGGTTCGTACGTGAGTGAGGCAAGGATGTATCTTCTCACCGATACTCTACTCTCTAACAATAGACTGGATTATGAGACAGGTGACCGATGGCAGAGCAGCAGCCATTCCATGGACCCCAGCAGGACCGCTAGAAGACCTGGACTATGCGGATGATGTTGCCCTCTTGGCGTGCAAGATCAGTGACATCCAGAGCAAGAGCGATCGACTATCCGAAATTGGCAAGACGGTGGGTTTAGATATTAACGCTGGCAAATCGGAGGTAATGCGGAAGAATGTTCCGGTCAACCGCTCAGTGAGGTTACAGATACAGTCTACCTTGGGAGCAAACTGACTGTAAATGGTGACTGTGAAGATGAGGTCAGGAGAAGGATCGGAAAGGCGAACCAAGCATTCTGCATGCTGAATTCCATTTGGAAATCCTTCGCTTTCAGCATTAACACGAAAATCAGACTCTTCAAGAGCAACGTTCTGAGTGTGTTGTTGTATGCATCCGAATGCTGGAAGACGACTGCTGCAATTGAGCGCAGAATGAACGTGTTTCAAACTAAGTGCTTGAGAAGGATTCTTCGAATTTTTTGGCCACACACCATTTCGAATGAAGAGCTCCTGAGAAAAACTGTTCTGGAGGTGGTATCTACTGTAGTCAAAAACGACGGTGGAGATGGTTCGGTCATGTCTGCAGGATGGATCCCAGTTCGCATACGAAGGTAGCCATTCACTGGCGTCCGCAAGATAAACGAAAAAGGAGATGGCCCAAGGAAACTTGGCGCAGAACGTTGGAGCGCGAACTACATGCACAAGGATTCATGGTGCAGACGGAAGCAGCGGCAGACCGGAACAACTGCCGTGAAGTTGTCTTCGCCTCTTGTGCCACCCGGCACGGAGAGGACTGAGTGAGTGAGTGAGTTTGAGCTACCACTCTATTGATAATGTCATTGTCATGCGAAATCACGTGAATCAGAACATTCTGTGGCAAATCAAACGCCCGATTCGCTAAAGTGCGGCCATTTTTATGATTGTATAGCCCATCACAAAATTTGCGCTCCTTATAGATGGTTGTTTGATACTCATTACATTCAGCCTACAATGTATTATCAAACAACCATGAATCGCGTTTCAAGCGGGTGACTTTTTACTTATTCACTCTGACGTTCAAGAGGACATCATCATTTGATGTGTCTTCAATGATAGCTAAGATTCTATCTGATTAGTACTCACTGATTTTGATCACTTATTTGGATGCATCTACTACCCACCTTCTACAAATTAATAATCAATTCAAAGTTGAAATGGTTATGAGCAACTGGAATAATTTTGCGCTCTGACTCTCTAGCGAATTACTGCTCGATTCCAAGTCGTACATGGATAATTTTGATATTTTCTTGATCTTCTTGTCAAGTTCTATCGAATTATTACATGTTTGCTCTACGGAAGGATAACACGTTGATTTTTCGTATTCGGGATTAATATACAAGTTACATTCACGCGTGCGAAAGTTAACAGTCTTCAATGTATATAATTGAATTTGCATCCACTTGAAAGTGCTCAGCATTCTACATTCTTCGAGCTCTCTCTCTCAAAATTGCATATTGACCGTGAAGCTCAGCATCGTGTGTATCATCTTTGGCTAGATTTGCAAATCTGAACCATAATTTGTTTACGAATAAACTTAATCTCTTTGAAAACCGTCGATCGGTATTACATTGCCTACATGAAGCGTCTCACTGCGCTAACTTGGACACAGAAACACATAACACGAAACGATGAAGCAGAAAGCCCTATGGCAAAGTGCAAAAGCTGTATGAAAAGTCGAACTGCGAAGGCAAGTGCTTTGACCTGAAGAAAACAATAAGTGTAATCAAAAACGATTCTATCGCGGGAGTTTGCTATATCTGTTCCGAATGCAGACAGAGTTCACGAGTCCTCTGCGGCCAGGCAACTGTAGAAACAAACAATCAGGGACTGATCTCAGAGAGGCGAAAGGTCACCTTTGAATCACGTTTCGAAAATCGAACTTGAACTCGAGTCCTTGCTAGGAACCCGCATGACTCTGTACTCAAACAAACGACAGTTGTATTTTAAAGACGAAACGATATAGAGAAAAGTGGACGATAAAAAACCAGCAACGTCAGTTCCCGACGCCAGTACATATATCAAACTAACGAGCATCTAAACCCGGCACAAACATTGTAATTATGTTTCACCGCAGTTCAAGGCCATTCAATTTCTGGCGCTGATAGCAAAGTATATATAGCTATTGAAAAGAATACAAGTTTACAAACTACGAAAACTTCGAACAATCGATCAGCCACCCAGTTCCACAACTTAAGTGTAAAATGTACGAATATACCAGTTCTCGATGCTTCACTATTTGCGGCTCGGTAGCAAAACGAGCTTGAGGCGTCGGTCGGCTCGTGCAAAATGATGAAAATAAATCATTAAATCGACTTACTAGAAATCGTGATTCGTCATACAACGACAAACAACGATTGCTCAAATTAACCGTAAACAATGAAAGGGACTTGTAAGATATATTGCTAACGCATACATGATACGAAGTAGCTCTGAAACACTATACTGCGTCTACCCCGATTTTCCATGGCGCGAGAGACAGGGCAAAACCACCAAACGTGGAAACCTTTCCTCCAGTAGTTGCATTTTACTTTTTGATTCTACATTCACGAACGTGCTAGCCACGATCATAAGCAGTGGAGATTTCTAACAGAAATTATGAACATTTTCGAAGAAGTTACGGTCGATATTTTTCGTCTACCACGATCTCCGAAGTACAATGGAACCGGTCCAAATCCACAGACGGTGATCCTTTCAAACAGCGTCATGGCCGATAGACTAAGATGTGCATGGAAAGTCTTGAAATATAAGTTACCGAAAGAGGTTATCTTATCTAATCCCAGTGTCAAAGTACGAGACAACGCAAATGCCGTTAGATCCGAAATCGATCAAGATCCGAATGGAGAACCTGATACAATTTTCGATTCTGTTACTGAAGCAAAATCAACAGGAATAAACACTTGTGACTATCAGAGCTCAAACTGAAAACAATTGTTAATTCCGACTCCATAGAAGTAGGACCAATAATTTCAGTTTACACCCCGTCATTACTCACGAAAAATACGATTAAGTGCATCTTTACAAACACAAACAGCCTTATTAACAAATTAATCGAACTGTCCGAGATTTGTAATGAAACGGCGCCAGACATGGTTGCAATAAAAGAAACGTTGTTACATACCTCATTGTCTGAAAGTGAACTCTTTTCCCAGCATGTCTCTATTCCGACGTGACCGTTTAGGTGATGGTGGAGGAGCAGCACTCTACTTCAACCAATCGTTTAATGTAGAATTATGAACGACCAGACCCTTTATATACCTGCCACACTTCGGTGCTCTCTGACTCGTACTTCAGAAGACCCTTGCATTATTGAAGAGATCTATCTTTCTCTAACAGCAACTTTCGACCTAAACAATAAATTGATTAATGCTTTACGCTATGTAACAACGCGGTATAAAACTCAAATATTGATAATGGAGGATTTCAAATTTCTCCAGCTCTATAGCCGTAATGATCATCCATCAGAGACACTCGAAAATGAACTTCAAGCCGATTTGAATTACGCAACCCTTTATAACCACGTTTTTGGATTTACTAGCATATGGGATCAGACCAGCATCTACCCTGGATTTAATACTTATATCAGATCCCACCTCTGTAGAGAATATCGTTTATAAACCGCCAACCGGACGAAGCGATCACGTTGTCCTAGAATTCGAGTACGTGTTTAGCGCTAGGCGCAACAGTGACGGAACGAAATGCGTCAGAACGGTGAACTACCGTGCTCTGTGTGACGAGATATGCCCAATCTAAACGCAAAACGCGCGATTGGATTGGCAACCTTCAGAACGAAAACGGACCCCAAATAGTTTCAGATTCAGAAAAGGCTTCTGCCTTTCTCAAGCATTTCCGGTTTGTTCAGAGGCTTGATCGCCAAATAGATCCACCTAACATGCCAGTCATCAAAAGGCCTGATATCGTTACTCCACTTGGGGAGTTATTTTTCACTGATGATGAAGTTAAACTTGCTCTTGCAGCAACTAACCCCCATAAATCTGCTGACCCAGACGACATTTACCCTCAAATTATAAATAACCTGGCGCCAATATTAGCAGATCCTGTGGGTCGTATTTTTAACGCTTCCTTGCAACATGGATATATTCCGAGTATTTGGAAGTTGGCTAATGTGATCCCGATACATAAAGGTGGCGGTCGATCCTCAGTTTGTAAGTACAGACCTGTAAGTCCTATTAGCATTATTTGTAAAATAATGGAGAAACATATTAGGGATGGGATCTGTCGCCATCTAGTTGATTACTCGTTGTTGAACTCTGCTCAGCACTGCTTCCTTAAAATGAAGTCGGGCCTAACAAACCTCTTATGTTTTCTTAACGAGGTCACCATGAGGCTAGAGAAAGACCAACAAGTTGAAGTTTTTTACTTGGACTTTTGCGAGGCCTTTTGATTCGGTAAACCACAGATTGCTTGCAGACAAACTTGATTATATGGGTATCGATGTTCTTCTGAAGAAATGGATAATAAGTTTCTTAGGCAATAGATTCGATCGTGTCAGGATAGGCAATATGTATTCGTCGAAAGTAAAAGTTGTTAGTAGAGTCCCACAGGGTTTCGTACTCGGACCGCTACTTTTCCTCATTTTCATCGATGATTTGGCAACGCCGCTTAAGTGTCCCCGCTATATTTTTGCTGATGATGTCAAGATTATCGGATCACTGGATGAACAGGATCTTCTTGAGGATATAGAAAAGGTCATCAAGCGGTCTGCTTCATGGGATCTACCCGTTACCTTCACTAAAAGCTATCTCTTGTCTCAAGTCATTAAGAAGCTAGAGGTTGCTGGACCAGATGGTATACTTGAGATAAATGGGGTGCCGAAATTTCGCAACTTAGGCATAGAAGTTTCAGGGGACTTTAAATGGGCTGATCAATGCGCAGCTGCTGCACAACGCGCTAGGAGAGAGCTTTTTTGCCTTCAATCAGTTTTATCCTGCAGGTCTGCAGAGGTTTTCATACTATTATACAAAGCGGTCGTAAGACCACATATCTAGTATTGCGTTCAAGTATGGCCACCTTATTTGGAAAAAGATATTGCCAAGCTGGAAGGTGTTCAACGTTTAGCTACTCGTATGATTGTAACGCAATCGGGTAGGTCGTATGAGGAACGATTTCTGAGTCTAGAGCTCCAAAAAGGTGGTGGCTACGTGTGAACCTGATAGAAACCTTCAAAATCATGTCAGGTTTCAGTACTGTTTATCCCAGTGAATTGTACGCTCTGGCGCCAAGTGTGGGTACCCGAGGCTCCCCATTAAAACTGGCCAAGCGACATGTCAAGTAGGAGGTTTGAAGAATGGACTTGACTCTGTGTAGCCTTCATTATTTCCTGATTTTTATCCGTGAGGGAATAGTTGGTATGATCCTCATGTCTTTGGAACGCACTAATGTTTCTCCTCACCTATTGGTGAGGGAATTCCGCCAAGGACGGTCCCAAGCCCGTCTGAGAAAAGAGGAGGGTTGGGCTTAGGGCTAGCAACCCTATCACGTAGAACCTACATTGCTACGGAAACGAAGAAAACCGATCCGTGGCTCAGTCATGTATGCAGGATGGATCCCAGTTCGCATACGAAGGTAGCCATTCACTGGCATCCGCAAGGTAAACGAAAACGGGACGGCCCAAGGAAACTTGGCGCAGAACGTTGGAACGCGAACTACATGCACAAGGATTCACAGTGCAGACGGCAACGGAAGCAGCGACAGACCGGAACCACTGGCGTGAAGTTGTTTTCGTCTCATGTGCCACCCGGCACGGAGAGGGCTGAGACATTGGTGAGGGAAGTTTTCTGTTGCATTCCAGAATACTCTCATACCAGAAGATATTTGTGAAGATACTGTTTGAAGTGGTAGACACTCTTTTGTCGCATACCACCGAAAGAAATTTGGGCGCTCGATTGGCTCGTTAGCCACATACAGTCCTGTGCAAACTGAACTGAACTGAACTTGAACTTGAACTTGCAGTAATACGGAATATATTTTTTTTATCAATCTCAATTATGTAATAGAAAACAAATAACAGAATCGTATTATTTGAAAGACTGTCATACATGCGATGCAAGATTCCGAAATACTATTTGTTTCTGTTTAAATAAAAAAATGAAACAATATCCCTTTAAATTCTTCAATCTCCAACCTTGAAAGTGTGCAATTTTGAAGTGTCAACTGTTGTTGAAAACTTTGGTCGTCTCTATTTCGTCACTCATAATGTAAGGCCCATATGCGACATGAATTTTTATCCAGGATTGTATTTTCTAACAATTAATGGGTTTTTCAACGAAATAACCAGTCAGTAAGCGCACGAAACTCTTTCCGATGAACTATTCTTAGTAGCCTCAGTGCATGCGCTTAAAAATGTGCTGGACAAACGGTGACAGTTGTTATTTCTGTGGCATTACCCATGGCACTCAATCCCCTATTTTGGTTAAAAACAAGAAAATCATTGTGAGCATCATTGTATGTGAAAAGTGTCTCCGAAAGAACAGATTTTGGCTGATTTTCGTTGCATAAACGTTTCGAGATTTTGTAGGATTCAATCTGGTCGCTCCTTAAATTCTAGCTTTAGCTTTTCGTTTGATTTTATCTTGACTGATTTCGCAATGGTTACTCTCGCGACGGACTCAGGAACCCGTGGCCATGCTCTAAAGCTTCAAAAGCGAAGGACACTACGCCTACCACAGGGATTCACGCAACTTTTGGATAAGGTATTGCCTGTAATCACAGCGAAGCTAAATAACACTGGACAGGATTTTTTCAACTAAGGTTCTTCTGGACTATGTTGCTGATATAAAGAGATGCGGCTTACAAGGGCTTGACCCCCTGTCGTTTATCAAGAAGAAGAAGAACTATCAACTGAGTTTTGTAGTATACATGGAGTAAACGAATTCTTGGACTGTGTGATTAATTTCATATATCGTGTAGTGCAGTGGTAAAAATATTTTGCTATGCCACATGATAATGAACTGTGAAATAAAGGTGATTTGCTGCTGCCTCTACTCGTTCTCATAATTTTCCAAAGCTTACGGAATGCAATTTCTAAATTCATGACTGAAATGTACACGCTTCTTGATATTAAACCACCGCCATTGTTACGAGCTTCATACTTCATCCTAAATTCTTGAAGCTAACATTTAATTATCAATTTTACATGCGACTCGTAAATGTGGTTATAACAGAACCTTTATTTTTTTAGCAAATTCATTCATCGAGGATTTAAAACGCAATGAATGTTGTGATAGGTATGTTTTTCATTTACTTCCGGGATAATTTTAATATTACTCATTTTTCGAACTTCGTTCACACGCTTTCGGATTCAAACGTTTTCATAGAAATAATCATGTTTCGTTTCGTGACCATTTTTATTCACCTCACTGGTAGTCCTCTCTAGTGAGACAATATAAAATGTTCCGTGCTTTCAGAGAACTATTCCGATTGCTAAAGCATGTTTTCGAGGTTTGTGCAATCATATGATTTTACAGAACTTGGGGCCTCCCTCTGACTGTAACCGCTGCGTGCTCTTGTTAATCGGCTCGACGTGCATCAATTCCAAACCCTGAATAGTTAAACCTTACAAATATGAAATTTATTTTCTTGTCCGAAGTTTTTCTGTTGCTCACATCCCCCGCACTTACACACCACAACCGGTTTCTTGCTGTTTGATGTCATCAGGTGGAGACAGTAAGATTAGATTCAGTGAGCCTTGTAACAGTAAAAATTGGTAAACAAAGTTATGCTTCGAAGCCATTGTTTAACAGGGTTCGCACAACGAACGACGGTGTTTAAACACAAAATCATATAGTGTTTCCTGGTCAAGCGCTCGATGCGGTGATGGATATCGTTTTTGGTTTCAATGTTGCTATCGGTATGCGATAAAATTGCGATCACTTTATGTTACGCGTTTCACTTTGCATATTTCTTGACAACCTATTTTTTCCTAAATATGTTTGCATTTCCAAACTTTTGATTATTTATACCCTTTTCTGTCATGTCTATCATGGTCCCTCTTTAAACTATCGACTATCACACATGCATAACCCAACCCCGCATTACGTTTCTGCGCTGGTCGCTTGCCATTTGCAATATACTGAAATTGAGAACATGTTACAATATCTTCAACATAATTACTTTACTATATGAGCATCCTAAATAGAATCTCAATCTACGTGCACTCCAACAGCCCGAACTCTGCCCGAACACATTATTTTGTTTTCACACGCATTCATCATTATGTCCTATTCATCTTACTATGGAGCCGCATATTCTTTCTATTTTCTTCAACCATCACAAATACATGCGCGCATAAGCCTGAATCCAGGCAATGTGCCGCACATACCAATACAGCCATATAATGCTTACATGCACACAATCTGCTCTACATGTTAATCTTGCTTTGCTTTCCTACCATTTAGGTGGTGGTAATGGCTGCATTGGAAGAGCTCTGTGTAACGCGTTGAAGTTTGTCGGCCACAACGTGAAAGTAATCACCCGGTCTCCCAAGTGCGCTGACGACCTCAGTTGGGTTCGTTGTGTTTTTCCCGATGAATTTAGGATGACATTAAAAAATCTGGACTGCCATCGAAAACGGATGCTGTGATAAATTTGAGTGGTCGTAACATCGGCGAAGTGAATCCCGTTTTTATTATACCAAAGTATTCCAAAAGCTTATTAATTACACTAGGTGTTACGATTCTTACATGAAAGAAGTATTCTCAAGCCGTATTGAAACTAACAAACTGTTGGCGGAGTCAGCGAAATCAATCCCCTTGAAGACCTTCATCACCGCATCTGCCGTGGGTACGTAGACTATCCATCCCATTTGAATAATTTTCAAAACTGCGTTGCACACTTTCTGCTTGAAATAACACTGATCTGGAATGGCTAAAACACGAGGGAATTTTCACAGGAATTATTTAATGTCAGCTCTGTGAATACCACTCATCCCGATTCGCATTTTTATTGGCCACCACCACCACGAGGCATTATAAGGTCGGACGCCCGTGTGCCAATAGGAAGGCAAAACTACGCTATATTTGTGTAGTTGATGTCCGAAGCGCCAAAAGTCAATATGACAATCAGGATAACAAATTAATCGAAGAGTTACCCAGTTTTCGTTCAGCGTCTTTTATATTATGCATAAGTTGTTCACTCATTAATTGCATCAAACATTTCATTATCATATTTCATGCGTAGTTCGTTTGCGATTTTTCTGTTACTGTTTTTGGTCAGACAGAGGTTGGTGTGGTTTTGATTTCGTTTTAAGAAGTCTCAATTTTGGATAGTATCTGCCATCCAGCCAGAGCCAGCTCGTAAACGTTGGGTACTAGTACATGTTCATAATATTTCGCAATGCGGAAACACGCTGGAGTCTTTCTGCTTTTCTGTTTTCGTTTTCATATCTGTCAAGGCCTGGACAATCTGATTGTCTTTTCTCGACAAACCTGGGTATGGTATGGTATGAAAACACAAGCCTGATCCAGGCAAAGTGCCGCACAGTCAGAGAATGTACGTGGGCTAAGATACTGTCAGGTTGCCCAGGCCTAGACAGATTTGACAAACCTAGGAGAATTTTCAAATCACGCCGATTTTCAGGCAGTTGATTACTCAGGTTCCACTCTCATCTTTCCTTACTCACGTAATAGAAATTCATAGGAGTTAGACCAGCTTCCTGGAATGAGCGGTCTTTCTTGATTTCACCGTCATTATGTGTTCCGTTGATGGAAAGTCCTACCAAATTATGCACACTCGATTTTCCGAACCCGCGAGGTCATTTACTGATTTTCAGATACGTTTCCTACGCACAGCGCTTGTGTGGTTTCCAATAAGAATGCATGTTTTCGAAACAATTTGTCGAAAGCAATTACGGCTTGCAGAGTTCACTGCACTTCGCTGGTTTTACCGGGTGCATCGCTAGTATCGTGCCTTCCATTTTAGCATTCACTTTGAAAATTCAGAATTAAAAGCGTCCTTATACGTAAGACAGATAGTGTAATCGACAAAAAGCAACTTATTTCTGTAATCTGCTCTGCGAATGCAACTGTAATGCTTCTTCGGTAGTCAAGGTTCGACTGGCATTTCTAGAATGACAATACGCTTCCTAATTTACATTTTCTGTTCTAGCAATGATTTCTGCCACGGAAACTTGTGTGGAGTGTATTTAAATCAACATTCTCATAGCTTTTGTTGCCTTCAACTTGTATAAATAGAAGGACCAATTCATCTGTGAAGTTTCTTTACGTCATCACTGGCATCACCGGACTTGCAACCCGTAACATACACCTCGGAGTGAAATTAAATAAGTAAAAACGAGTCCACTTCCTAAAATCCGTTGGTTGGTCTATACACCATATAAGGCTATAAACCGTTTTTCAAATGTGGCTCTGTTTGCGGCACCCGGTGACAAATGGCTTTCAGATAGAAGCGGTTGGACGATAACACTATTTAAATCGCTAAAGGCTTTAACGCGTGAACTATATATAAAGTTGAAGATGATCTTCTTCTTGACTGTCGTGCACGGATGTGCACTGGTGTAACATTTCTGTGCTGTGCGGTTAACATCATGCTAAATTGATTGGCCACCGGTAGTGAGCTGCATGCTGAAACACGCTGGAGTCTCACTACCATTTCTATTTCCCCCTCTGTCTAGGCCTGGGCAACCTGACAGTATCTTAACCCACTTGCAGTCTCTGACTGTGCGGCACTTGGCTTTGATCAGGCTTGTGCTTTCATACCAACTTACTCTGTAGAATGCGGCTAGAAATCGAACTCAATAGCAGTAGTGGAAGATATCTAATCTTGTATGCTGTCAAGTGCAGTTGGAAGGCTTGTTTTGATAAATTTACACAAACATTCTGTCGTGGTCATTTAGAATAT
This sequence comes from Atriophallophorus winterbourni, assembly GCA_013407085.1. Classification (NCBI taxonomy): domain Eukaryota; kingdom Metazoa; phylum Platyhelminthes; class Trematoda; order Plagiorchiida; family Microphallidae; genus Atriophallophorus; species Atriophallophorus winterbourni. Next base: position 70,338 of record JACCGJ010000955.1, read on the forward strand.
TTTGTTCACAAAAATGAATGTAGGTCTCACAATCGAATGTTTCTTCACCAACATCGCTCCCGTTCCTCGTTCTTGCATTGTAAGAAAGCGTAGAATGTTCATGTTGGTGATATTGTCGACAACATATTAAATAGCAATTGTACAGAATGTATGTATGTATGTTTGAAAGCACAAGCCTGATCTGGACAACGTGCCGCACAGTCAGAGACTGTACGTGGGCGAAGTTACTGTCAGGTTGTCCATGCCTAGACAGATGAGAAAAGAAATAGAAAGAGAGTATTGTTGTAATTTACTGTGTTAATTTCATTAATAATATTCATGGAAAGAACAGCTTTATTCGAAAGTATTCGAAACTTTTGGCATGGGACAGACGTGGATATACTTGGATGGATACATATTGTACTAAAAATATTCATGGAAAATTGTCGTTTCATATTTGTCGTAGCCTTCGTCTTAACATCAACCGAATGGTTGAAACTGGTGTGCCGTTAGTTTTAAAGTAGATTAGTAACGATTGTTTGTTCCTAACAATATCATTAGCTATTCCAAATAAAAATTTCAGCATGTTGTGAGTATGGTATGACTGACCGAGTCCTACTCTCCTGATTATGTATGTCGATTTCTGAAACTACTTCGTCTCGTATTAGCTCATTTATCCTCACCGTAGCTATAATTATTCTTTAGTTGCCGTGTCGTCATTCTATCAATCGCTCCAAACATGTTTTTCCTATCGGGGCGTATTTACCGTCTATCTTGCTATCCATGTATCTCTTTTTCTCTTACCTCTCTTTATGTTTAATCCTTTGTTAATTGACCTGTCTTGAGCCCACTTTAACCCTTTCAGGACGGAGTTTAACCTTTTGGTTCGTACTTCGCAAAGTCCTTTTAAGCAGTTTCTAAACTGAATTTTCCGAAATTTTTTTTGGCACGGCGGCATACAGAAATTTGTCACTGCAGTGTTTTCTTCAAAATTGTTCGCATCATCATTGACTTGTCCACAGTGAAAGAAAAGTATGTGGCTGGTAACGGGGTTCGAACGTATCCTCACAATTTCGCCGTTTGTGAGTCCGAATAAAATCGTGTGAAAGTCTCAATTATAATAATTTTGTTCCATATAAATCTTGTCTGCTACAAAGACATTATGTAAAAAAGTTTGAAAGTAATCAGAAAATATTCGAAATGCGTTGCGTTTAAATAGATGTAACCTTTATGTTACATCCGGCAGAAGTCACCAAAATCTTACAGGCCTTTTGGAAGTGTCTCACGACCGTGTAGCGCTCATTGTTTCCATGCCAGATCGCACGATCGATAACTGCGGACACTTACTCATACGCCCACGACCCAGATCTCCTCACCGATTTCCTTTTTTAAGTTGATGTTCGACAATTCGGCATTCGAGACAATGGTTTACCAAACCAAAATTTATGCAATGCAGACCGCTGGGAAAGAGTTGCGAATTGACAATACGGATATGAGAACCTTCGTGGGGATCACACTCCTCACTGGTATAATCAAAGTCTCTAGTTATCGAACTTACTGGAAAAAAAGCTTAAGCCTCAAAGCAGTTTCGAGTAATATGAGTTGAGACAGATATGAGGAGATAAAGCGCTATCTTCACTTTAATGATAACATTTTGCAGAAGGAAGATGGCAAACCAAGAGTTAACAACTATTCAATATATCGACCAATTAATGGGATTGCCCATCAAATCGAACTGTCAAAAACTTCCACAGAAAAAGACCATCAGCCGTGGATGAACCAATCATTCTTACCAATGCAGTTAAAAGGAAAAAGTTCTCGCTATGCTGATACATGAGATTGTGCGGACAAATCAATAATTGAGCTCCGACGCGCCCAAATACATCAATTTGGGCTCAAGCGATACTCTGTTGTAATATATGGAGATATGATATCAACCAATGCATAGTTTGGGGGAAGAATTTTGTAAAACTTGGGGAAAATACGAACAGTAGAAACCGAAATTTAACGAGATACCCATAGTAAATGTGTTTAAATTCTGCTCGATATATTAAAACCAAAAATACCGAGAATGGACTAGTCCTAGAAAGTTGAAATTTGAAGGGACAAGCACGCTAAATGCCCTAACATACAGTAAAGTTTCAGTCTTTGAGGCGCTTGGGGGGAATGCTTTCTGTGGTCAATTGTAGTCGTAAATGGAGTTTGTTCTATATGATCAAACTGTCCTTGATATAATTCGGAAGGGAGATTATTTAATCATTTTCGTAAACATGTGTAGGTATTTTCAGTTCAACCTAATCAAAATTTAACTGCGATTATTATAAATTAGTACATCAGACCCGCATGAATATGCAGTTCAAGCGGTTTAAAAAAGATGTGCAAAGTTGCAAAGAATATTACCATCGAGCTTACCAACCTTGTCGCCCGGACTCGGACGGCAAGCCAAACAATGATGTAATCAACACACTGAATTTTATTCGATTATCCACGTCGTCGTATCCGGGGCAATTTTATTTTGGTTTAGAATATTTTAATACCGCAAATCACCCTCTACAATGCTTATTTAATCTACGGGGCTCGCATGAGACAAGAGCTCACACATTGACTCTAACTGTCCCTCACTCGCTAAGCATCTATAGACGACATTTTTGCCGTGCGAGTTTGTTTTACTTGTAAAAATCTACCCGATTATGTTGTAA